>PVJA010019161.1:0-38220 GCA_004027025.1 Myocastor coypus | reverse complement strand
AGGACCAGCCTCAACTGCATAGCGAGACCCTGTCTCAAAAAGACCAAAAAAAAAAAAAAAAAATCACTGGGTGTTTCTTTGTAGACAAGAATTGTTCTATTCCTATTGTGAAGGTAGTCAAACAAATCTACAAGGATCAATCTGAGCAGACATACAAACACCTGAACAAGCATAAATACTGCTGAAAACTGCACAAGGTTCATAGTCCAGCTAAAAATATATGGATGCCAAGTTCCTGGTTTTGATAATGGACTACAGATACATATGATGCCATCAGCAGAGGAAGCTGACAGTGCTGGTTTTACAACCTTGACTCTATAATTATTCTACAACAAAAGTTAAACAAAAACGAAGGAGTTCTCCACATATATTAGCACCAGAAAGAAATCGTGTATGCATGAAGTAAAATCTTAAGTAACAATAAAGTAGGCAGAACAGCGTATAACATGCTACTGATTTTCTAAGATGGGGAAAATAGTACTGCCTATTATTTGCAAATAGAAACCCTAGGTTGTTCTGGGGTTTTTGTTGTTGTTGTTGCTTGTTTTGATACTAGGGGCCAAACTCAGGACTGTGCACTTGCCAGACAGGCAGTTATGCCGCTGAACTATCTCCCATCCCTACAAGCATACACTCTGGGAGGATAATCCATGAACTCAAGTGGGAAGAGAAGTGTGAACTAGACTTTTCATTAGAACAGAGATAGATCCTGATTTATCTGTCCATGTAAATGTACACTGTTCTTTTTTTAAACTAGTGCATTTAAGCTCTAAATAACTTTTCTGAAACTTCCCCACTCCCCCACACACACACCCAATCTCTCCCCTCTACCTGGCTTTGCTTGCCTGGCCGGCTGTGACCCCTCGGTGTGAGGCTGGTACACCACTCCCACGTCTGGACGCCTCCAGGGCACTTGTTGCAAGGATGCCCACTTTTCTGATCTTCTGGGTGGTTAACTGGTACCTCTCATCACACATCTCATGTCCACCCTGTGTTCTTGTGATTGAGTTCAGAACTTATCTTTCTAATTCTATGTGGTCCCCTGGGCAAATAGGACTGTACCCAATTCACCTCATTTTATCCAAAAATTATTTCCTCAAATTCACACATTTCTTATACCACTTTTACAGTTTTTGTCATTACTGTATGTGACTCGAATTTTTTTTTCTGTTAAGATTCGAGATTTAAAAAACAAAAACAAAAACAAAAAAAGATTCGATATTTTACTAACTGGGGTATTTACTAGGTCTGATTACTCCAAGTGCCTTAAATCCTGTCACAAATCATTACAGCTACTTTACAAGTAAGGAGATGCAGGCACAGACAGGCTGAACAATTTATCCAAAGTCACACAGCCTTATGGATCACAGAGCCAGGATTGAAAGCCAACCGTTTAGCTCCAGAATCCATGCCCCCAAACACTAAGGGAGGAAGGTAGAAGTTTGGATGGAAGCAGTCTCTAGATTCTACGATTGCTGAGATTAATATCAACCAGGGAGATGTTCTATTACTCAACCTCCCAACAACTTGAGGAGGTATTCTAAATTTTTATCCTACTTTAACAATAAGGAACTGAAGTACAGAAAAAGGAAACTTTGTCTCAAGTCACAGAGCTCTTAGTGGTAGAGGGAGACTCAATCCAGGTAATTTAGCTACATATTCACAAGACTCTCACTCTAAACAAGGAAATGTCCGTCATTCCTTTAGAAAGAGGAACAGTTCGCAAATAAGTCAAATACTGCAGTAAACATAAATACAAAGAACAAAACCTGATTACAAAGTTCTAGCCAGAGAGTTTTGACTGCTGAGGGCTGGGAGCGCTGCCCTGCATTTATTCCAAGTGGTAGTTAGCCAATGACTGGAGGGGTGCGCAGGATGAAAAGGCTCAGTATCCTGGCATAAAATACCACGTCTGTGAAATGTTGCCTATGTTTGTATCTCAATTGAAATATCCCTTTTTCCAACTACTGCCCGCCTCCTTTACCCAAGAACCCAACTCCAAAAGTTGCTAACCCTTCTTGGGCCAGTGGTTTGTGGCTAATGCCACCTCCTCACATGGGGCTTGCCCCATCCTCTGTCCATTACCACTGCTTCCCTGCCATGTCACTTGCCTGGCAAAGCCCGAAAGCTGCGCAAGCCCACTGTCCACCTACCCCATGCCTGTGTCTGCAGAGCAACAAGCTGCCAAGAGCTGCCAACAAAACACTACATTTCCCTGATCCCTTCAGCAAACTTAACTTGCTCAGAATGGAATTCACAACTGCTTCTCCAGCCACCAGACCCTACTACTTTCACTCTCAGCCTAGAAAATGGAAGCAGTCAGGAGAAAGAACATGAACTCCACCTCCACATACACACACACACACAACTAGTGTGCCCAAGTGCTCTATTTCCCATACAGTTACTTCAGCCCCATCAACCTCAGGCTCTGTGCACGACCACGATCCACTGGAAACGACGTGAGCATCCTTTGCTGTTAACAGGTGAACAATACCTGCGATGCACAGGCTTTTCTCTGCTTGTAGTCTTCTAATGCATGATGTACAGAAGTGTGCACTGCTTTGGGCACAGTGATGGCCAAGAGAAAAGGAGGGCCACAAAATGGGCAGCAGAGAATAATTTTAGGAGTAAAAGAACATAGTGTTGACTATGGTGGTTATGTGAGTCTACTCATAACACAAGACTCAGAAAAAACGACACCAAAAAGAAATCATTCTACTGAATGCAGTATTTCAAAAGTACTGTGGGAGGGACCCCAAAAGTTGGAAATTCTGCTGACTCAGTACTTTCCCTTACACAGCAAATTCAGCCAAGTCTCACCCACAGCACCTCCTCCCTTGAAATAAACGTCCAAGTCCTCCTGGGATAGAAAAGCAATTCCTCACCAGCCTACCAACTTCTTTTCAATCCTTCTGAACAACAAGCTAGCTGTCCAGTCCTTCTTGCAGCTGCTGCACCAGGCCTGGGGCATCTCCACACTCCCTAATATCAGGAAGCTATCTCTTCACAAGCCACCTACTCACTGAGGCCTTCTCTGACCACCCTGGCCGGGAAGACAGCCCCTCCCCGAATCCACACTATCCTCCCCCAGGGGTATTTTGTTTGTTTGTTTGTTTGTTTTTGTATTTTAGGGAAGAGTCTACAGGGTTTTCAGGGCCTCACTACTAGATCAGACCTGTAGCAATCTGCCTGCTTGCAGCCTCCCAAGAGCTGGGGTTACAGGCACTCACCACCACATCCAGTCTCAGCTGCTGTTTCAACGTGTCCTGGGGGTAGGGGTAGAGCCAGCACCCCCCTGGCTCTTGTTATACAATATTTATTACAACTCCAGGTTATAAGAATTTGCCCCACTCTCTTGAAATAATGCCCTAACATAACTTTCTGCAGTGATAGAAACATTTTATGTGCTGTCCAACATGGTAACTCCAGCCACAGTCTTCTGACTTCAGAACATTTAAGATGCAGAAGTGAAACTAAGGGGCTGGGTTTCTTATTTGATGCTCCTTAATTTAAATTTAAACAGCAGCATCACCGGGTGTGGTGTAATCCCAGCACTTGGGAGGCTGAGGCAGAAGGATCAGTGTGAGTTTGAGACCAGCCTGAGCTACAAAGTGAGCTCAAGGCCAGCCTGAACTGCATAGCAAGATCCCGTCTCAAAAAGACAAAAAAAAATAAATAAACAGCAACGTGGACAATAGCTACTGGAACAGATGAAGGACTACAAAGTGAGATTTCCATGATTTTGCCAATCTTGTTCAGTAAAACTATGCCTGGAACTGAATGTATTGCCCAATATACCTTTTTATTCTCCCCAAAACTAAGGTAGTGAAACCATCTACACTTAAAAATTCTGGGCTGCCAGGCGTGGTGGCACACGCCTGTAATCCCAGCACTCGGGAGGCTGAGGCAGGAGGATCAGTGCGAGTTCGAGACCAGCCTGGGCTACAAAAGTGAGCTCAAGGCCAGTCTGAACTGCATAGTGAGACCCTGTCTCAAAAAGAAAAAAAAAAAAAAAAAATTCTGGGCTGATGTTTAGTCAAGACCTTTCAAAGCGTGGGTGTCTAGAGAATAAAGGCTCCTATTTCTAGACCTGTTTGCTCTCCTGGTCACATTCTATCATTGTCTAACATTTTTACACCTTTTCCCTAAATATGCTCATTCTCAACACAATGCACTGACACTGGACAGAGGCCTTCCCTTGCCCAGTCTACACTGCCAGTCACAAGAACACTAGAAGTCTGAGCCTTTTCTTGCAGTCTAACTCTCCCTTTCCCCAGTCTCTGCCAACTGTCAGGCACACACTGGACCTGACTTGTCTCTATCCAGAATATTCCCTTCCTGAGGTTTTTACCTACACCTCTGCCTACCCGCTAACCTACTGGCCCCGCCTCCTTCCAGCTGATCCCCCCCATAACCCTGTCGAGGCTCTGCTCCGTAGGCGGCCCGCTTCAAGCCCCTCCCACCAGGACGGCCACACCCACCATGAAATTGCTGCCCGGGCCCGGGGCGCCAGCCTTCTCTACCCTGCCCCCTTCCAGGTAGCTCCGGCCCCCAGGCCTCTCAGGCCCTACACGGTCTGGCTGGCTGAAGGCGCCTGGGACTCTGCGCTTGCCTCCTCTTCCTCCACGCGGCCAGCACCTCGTAGCCACCTTACAGCCCTTTACGCCGCTCTCTCGGCCCCCTCATCGTCCCAATGCTCGCTCCTCTGCCGACACACAACCCGCAGAAACCGTGGGGCCAGAGCCCTCAACACAGTAGCCACCCCACCCACAACGCCACGCCAGCAGCCTCACTTGCCTTGCGTTTGGCTATCCCGGACGCCAGACTAGCGTAGCGCGACGCCCCCGGCAGCCCTAGATTCCCGCCACGGATTTCGCGCGCAGACTTTGGCGGGCAGAGGTAGGACGGACGAGGGGGCGGGTTCCGGGGATGTTCGCGCAGCGTCGCCGCGCGGAGGATGCTGGGAATTGTAGTCTCCTGACACAAAGTAGCCTTTAAAAATGGTGTAGTGGCGTGAGCCCTCCACACAGCATGCTGGGAAGCGGCCTAGATCCTACCCTTGCCCTGGATGAGCTGATGTGGCTGAGGGTCCCAGGAAGGAACTGGCGAGAAAAGAGGAAGTTTTGGTGGACTCCTCCGCGCGAGGTACGGCGGGAGGAGAGGCGGGAGGCCGCGCGTAGCATCCCGGGAGCAAGGGCCAGGCCAGGCTTCGGCGCAGGGCATTGTGGGAGATGGACGCCGCTCCGGGTTGGGTAGGTGAGTGGGGGCGGGGGCCAGGAAGGGTGCACATCTGGAGTAGCGGAGAGGCACAGCTGGATGGGACCACAGGGTTAAGGGGGACTGCTGTAAGCGGCGAGCAGGACTGCGAGGGCTGGGCGAGGCGGAAACCAGCTGGAAGGGGCTCCAGGGGGAGGGGAAGGAGCAGCTGGACGTGGGGGTGAATCTGAGGTGAAGAAACCTATATGAGGACCAGGGGCCATGTCTGGAACAAAGCTGCACGTTGGGGAGAATGGTGAGAAGGAGGCCACAGCTTGAAGGGGCAGGGGTCTTAGGAGGAAGTGGACCACAGAAGAATATTGGTGACACTTCTGAGTTGAATTGGTCACAGCGGGCCACACACATATAGGCAAAGGGTTCGTATTGGAGGTGGGGACCGCATATCTCATTTCTGGGAGACTGGAGCACCGTTGAAGGTAGTGACTCAGTGGGGCTCTATCTACTGGAGGGGCAACAACTGCATATCAGAGCCATCTGGGGGGAGGGGAGCCACATGCATGCCTGGGAATGAAGGATCTGTGCCTGGATGCCAGGAGGACATCCGGAAATGAAATGTCTTTAGAAAGGAGGACAGATGCTGTGGGTTACAGCAAAGTGTAGGAAGTCGGAATCCCTGAGGAATGGGGAGCACTAGTTATCACCAGAGATAGAGGACACCTCTGGAGAGTCAGGAGAAAGTAGTTTGATGCTAGGAGCACATATAAACAATTGTTCATAGCTGAGCTTATCGAACCTACCCTATACCTAGGCTCCTCCTTCAGTTGAACCAGGGTGATAACACAGTGATTAGGAGTCAACAAAGATGAGGTGGAGGTCTATATCTGAATAAAAAGTTTGCATCCAGCCTAAGGCCCTGTATAGATAAAGACCACTGATGGGGCAGGCTGAGAATGGAGAAAATAAGATACTCTGTGGGGATGGCTTGGATATCCAGCTGTTCTCCCTGGGACCCCTCAGAACCCCAGGATGGAGCTGCCAGAGCCCCCACCCGGAAGATGAGCTGCTGAAGCAATCCTCCTGGGCTGAGTTCAGTCGCTTCTTCAACAGATGGTGCCAGGAGCGGTTGGTGATGTCCTCAGACAAGAACTCCACATGTGTGGCTCGCCACCCCCACTCTATACAGGCTCATCCACATGCTCAAGTACAGTTACCTGCTGCTGGTGTGCAAGGACGTACATCCGATACCCAACCAGCCTGCAGCATGGTGCATGAGCCTGAGCCTCAGCCCTGCAGGGGTGAAGGTCAGGGAGAGGCTGGCTGATACTGGCACCCAGTTCCGGGGCAGGGACTCAAAGAGGGGTGTTTAACTGAGAGGAGAGGCACCAAGAAGTCAGAGGGACAAAGCATGCACAGAGAGACAGCGTGGTTACAGGAAGAGAGGAAGACAGAGAAAGGCAGACAGTAAAGAAAGACTCAGAAAGTTTGGAGACAGAATCAGAACCACCAAAGAGAGCCAGAAGAAGACAGATTTTATACACATAAAGGGAAAAAAACTGTGAGCGAATTCTAGAAAAGCCACATGACAAAGGAAAAGCTTTCTCTATTCAATAAATACAGGGCCAGATCCCATGCTGTGAGCTGGGGATATTGTAGTGTTTGAGGAGAAGAGTTGAACAAAAGCCAAAATCTGCACTTACTGGGCTTTTTGACTGGACAGGAAGACCGATAGATTTCACAGGTAGTTTACCCCGACTGCATAATGCTACAAGGAGTAGCCGGGGAACCATCCAAAAGTGCTGGGAATCATTAGGGTCAGGACTGTTTCCACTGATCCCAGTACTAAACTGAGGTTGTTCCGCATATAGCATTGGGCTTCTGGCTTCCCTTGCACAGGAGGGGTGGCAAATCTATGTTTCCAGGTAGCAAGCAGCCAGCCCAGTTTGTGCTCAGGTGTGCCCTAGACTCTGCAGTTCTCTGCAGCCTCGCGTGCTGTTGCTGTTCCTTCCGTATCCTGTCAGCTGTGGCCTTGTAGGTGGGAGTCTGAGATCCATGGCTGTGGAGCCATAGGATAAGGCAGAATGAGGGCACCCTGAGTCCAGCTCACCCGCTTACTACATGGTGTTTTTGAGCAATGGCCTTCACATCAGGCCCTGGCTTCTCATCTCTGAGACAGCTAACATTTCTTAACAGGTTTTTTTTTTTTAGGCATCTGGCCCCTCTATGACCGCATCATGTCATTTCATCCCCTTCTTTACTGCTCTCAGAAATTCTTTGGAGTAGGTATTATTTGAGCTGCAATTTCCAAGTGAGAAAACAGGCACAGAGTGGTTACAGGACTTGCCCAAGATAACACAGTTGAAAGAAGGGAAAACCAGGATTTGTACCTCCACAGTCCAGCTGCAAAACTCATGCTTCTAATTTCCACTTTGTCTTCTGCCCTACCACAGATCTTTCTTTCAGTTATGGATTCCTGATGTGAGAGTTAAGTCAAGGAGCACCCCAACCAAGTGTTTCTTTGTTCCAGGGACTAGCCTGTTTGTGCATTCATCCAAGAAAGTTGTTTTTGAGTACCAGTAAGCATAGTATATGTGTCGTAAGGGCTAAGATTTCAGTGAGGAGCATGTGGTACAAAGGAGCATCAGTCACACTTCTGTGGTAAAACCTACCCTTGCCAGCGTGTTATCTGGAAGCATTTCCTGGAGGAGATGGTGCTGGCTCTGCAATATGAAGGATAAGTAAAAATTCAGTAGTAGGAAGGGAAAAAGAAGCTTTATGAAGGAAGAAAGAATTTAGAGTATGTTGGTGGCAAAGGAAATGGAAAAACATAGGTGTTCCGGATAGGGTCTGAAAGTGTGCTGGATGATTTTAGTGGAGTGGGGCAGGGAAAGTGTGCCAGCTGTGTTCCAAAGCAAGGTTCTGTCATTTACTTATCATACAGTTAGCCCTCAGTATTAGGGCATCGGTTCCAGGTCACCAAAATCCATGTACACACAAATCCCTTACATAAAATTGCATAGTATGTATTAAAGGCCTGTGTAGCCCCGCCTGTATACTTTAAATCTTCTCTAGGTAACTTATAAAACAGTACATGTAAATCCCATATAAATGGTTATCCTATTGTTTAGAGAATGACAAAAAGTCTGTGCGTGTTCATTACTGCTCATTACTGGAGCATATTTTTTCAGATATGCTCCATCTGTGGCTGGGTAAATCCACAAATGGGGACTCTGTAGATACTGAGGGCTGACTGTCTATTTGCTAAGCACCTATAGGGCCCAGGTAGTATTCTAGGTTCTGGAGATTCAGGTGAAAGAGGCCAAAATTTCTAAGTGAGGTTTTCATTTAGAGAGGAGTTCAAACAGTGCTGAGGCATCAGAAGGTGTGCTCCTGGAAAGGTGGGTGGTGCTGTCACAGAAAGGTGACCTCTCTCCTAGGGACTAAAATGCCTTGGCTAAAGGAGTTCAGGTCAGAGTCTCACAAAAGCCCATGAATTGTAAGAAAATATAGGGTAGAATCCCATGAACTTGCCATTTTGGTAGACTAGAAGTGCCTGAATGTTGTTAATGTCTTATATTTCTACTGGATAGCATCATGTGGCTATATGTTTATATTTTATGCATATAAATTTATGTGTTTAAGAGTATGCTAAATTTGCCTCATTTATGTTACCTCAAGGCAAAAAGTCTCCAACTCTTGACTTAATTTTTAAGGTCTAACAGGCTTGTGGGCAAACATGTAAGAGAAAAGCATGTTATGGATCCATTTCTGGTTTAAGCAGAAAATTTTTAAATTCTTGTTTATTGGTGGCTCTTAGGGTGGCGCCTGAGGAGAAGCAGTCTTCTCAGGAGCCACTCGAAAGGAATGTGGGTCTGTGCTAGTGACATTTACTACCAGGAGCTGGGGCATTCTTAAGTATATGTCAGACCCTGGTCTATTACAAGGTTCAGCAAACTGGAAAGCCCTCTGGCCAAATCCAACCTGCAGTTTTATGGGAAGAGTCATACCCATTCACTTATACATTATCTGTGGTTTATTTGCAATAGAGTACCAAAATTAAATGGAATAACCAGAAAATACAGGAGTTTAAATTTTAAAAATGTGTTGCAATAGACACTTTACCATTAAACTCCCTCAAAGCACTCAGTCATTATATTTTTAATCTCACTTTATTTTTATAAAGACACTTCTGAAAGAGGACTTCTAGCACCACTTCAGAAAGTGACAAGAATGATAGGATGGGTATGCTTGAAGCAAAGGGGATTAATGGCAGTGTGTCTTTCATTGTAATAATTGCTTTTAAGAATATGTAAACCTATACTATGTTTTTAAAGTATATTATTGTATTTGCTTTCTTACCATTGGCAGAAAGTTTGTTAATCCCTGCAGTAGCAACCTAGAGCTTGATGTGTGAAAATGCTAAAACCATACTTAGTTTTGAAAAAAATGCCAGACCTCCTTTCTGAAAATAGAAGCTCAAAGAAATACACACTGATCTTTTTGAGAGGAGATCAAACTCAGACACTTTCCCTTCCTATTTTGTTTTATTTGTTACAATAGTGGTTCTAACTGTCTAAATGGACTTCATGTTATACGCTGTGGCCTGCAGTTTGAGCACCACAGTGCCAAACTCTTGTTCACGCACAGAGATGTATAAGAGAGGGTCCATGAGAGTGTGGTCTGTGAGGAAGATGAACTAGAAGCCTTACAGTAGTCGGTGGGGTGTTGGCCTGGAACATGAGTCATCCAGTAAAAGCAGCGGTGCTGAAGAGTCTGGGCAGTCTGTGGAGCGAAGCAGCAGGTTGCTAAAGGATGCATGGATTGCAGTCACTGTCCCGTTCTGTTAGTGTTATACAACAGACAACAAAGAAAACCCACCATGAATGCAGTGGCTTAAAACAGGAATTTAGTGGGCTGGCCAGATAGTTCAGTGCCTGCTAAAGTGCCTGCTTAGGCAGAGTGCAGTGGCTGGGGTTCAATCCCTGGGATGAGACACTGGTCCCACCCCCAGGACACCGAGATGGGGACTGAGACCGGCCGTGATGGCATGGGTCTGTAATCCCAGTACTTGAGAGGCTGAAAACAGGAGGATCACTGTGTGTCCAATGTATGTAGTCAGACCCTGTGCACCCTGTACTAAATACATAAAATTTCAAAAAGGAATTTATCTTCTTATAATTCTGCCAATCAAAGACGAATGTGGTTGCCGACCAGGTTGTCTAAACTCAGGGTGTCTCCAGAGTTGTAGTTCCTTCTAGAGTGTCTGGGAGAGCCTGTCTCACCTTGCAGCATCTGGAGTCCACCCACTTTCTCCGGAGACCTTCAAAGCCGGCAGAACAGCATCTTTCTGTCGCTCTCTCTGATCCTCTGCCTCCCTCTGTTGTTTCTAAGGAGCCTGTGGTGGCATGCAGCGCACCCCGAGAGTGCAGGTCTCCTACCTGGAGGTCCTTGGTCATACCTGCAGAATCCTTTTGCTATGTAAGGCAGCAGCATTCACATTTCTGTGGCCAGATCTGAACATGTTGGGCAGTCAGCATTCTTACACCTCCAGTTCTAAGAAGTGGAAGTAGTCAGTGTAAACTTTCAAAAAAACACCATCTACATCCGAGAGAATGTACATGTCATACATGTGCAGCCAAATGATTTCCCAAAACAAAATACACATCTAACCAGCAGCCAGAACAGGTCTGGCCCCCCAGAACCCTCATAACCCCTCGTAGGGTTAATTAATCAGAGAGGGGCAACCATTTTCTAGTCTACAAACAGTAGAAGTTAACTTGGCCCACTGTTAAAGTTTATGTAATGCAGGAGCTATGTCATGGATTCTTCTGTGCTCGTCTTTCCTTAAGCAGCAGATGTGCCAGGTTCATCCTGGTGTGTTCATTCTTACTGCTGGTGATGTCATATTTGGGGGAACACAGCCTCTTATTTTTTTTTTCCTTTTACTCTTGTATATTTGAGTTGCGCAGAGTGGCAGCTTCAAGTAATGCTGCGCTGTACAGGCCTCCACACATCTTTCAGGAGCTGTGGGAAGGCGTCTGTGTGCAGCTCATGAGGTCGCAGGATGGACACAGAAGTCGCTCAGCAGACACTACTGCGTGGTTAGCTAAAGTGGTTCCGGCGTTCAGCATTGATGCCTGAGAATTGCCGTGGTTGCGCGTGTCCATCCACCCTAGATGCTTTCAGTCTCTTTCTAATCCTATTTTTATTTATATGATTTTATTTTGTTTTGTTTTGCTTTGTTTTGTTTTGTTTTGTTTTGTTTTGTTTCACATGGGTCTCCCCTTATGGCCTGAGTTAGTTACTAACTCCCCAGCAAGTAGCTGGGCTTCACAACCGTGCCACTGCTGACCGCTCTCTTCACTGCAGCTGTGCTGGGGGGTGTGGCAAGGTTTCTTGGGGCTTTTCTATTGGTTGGTTCTTTGAGTTTGAGCACTTCTTTACACATACCTAGTTTCAGAACAGAAGCATACCTCATGAAACGTGTGGAGCTGAAATACCAATTTTGTTAGTAGCTGCCCCTAGGGACAGGAAAGGAGAGGAATTTGTGTGGGTAGGAGCCGCAAAGGTCCTCCTGTTGTGATACCATTATGGCTAATCCAGAAGCAGACACAGGACTATGTAAGAGGTTTTATTGTGGAAATGTTTTAGTAGAAGCATGAAAAAGCACTTACGTCTGACAGAACTGGTGGTGCTGAGTTCAGGGCTTCTGCAAACCCATGTCTTGCGTACTGTGTTCCAGATGCTATTTTATTTGTTTGTTTATTTATTTTTATGGCCGGCTCAGCCTGCACTGAGGGCAGGGCTGGCTCAGCATGTGGTGCCGGGGGTCAAACCGCGGCCCCTGCAGCCGCCTAAGCTTTCCTAAGCAGGCACTTTAGACCACTGAGCCATCCTTCCGGGCCTTTCAGAACTTTTGTTTCCAGATGCTATTTTAATTTCTTTAGCAGTATCAGTTTTTAAAATCTCACAAGCATCCTCTGAGGAAGGTCTGACTTGTTTTCCTCTTACTATGTGGTGAAACTAACGCACCTGACTGAAGTTGCCCCGCCAGGGTCACATGGCTAGCACGTTCTTTGGGCTTTCTACCTTTCTCTGTACCTGAGACATGATGAGAGAGTGAGAAAGAGCAGTGAAGGGAAGAAGGCGGGTGGCGTGCGGTGGAGGGACGTGACGGCAACTCCTCCCGCAGGTCCTGCCAGCCCAGCTGCCCAGCCTTCGTCGCCCTCAAGCTGAGCCTGCTGCGGGACCACCTCGCGGTGTCAGAGTGCCAGCGCACCCACTCACACCCAGCCTGCCCACACGGGTTCGCCTACCACTTCGGCCCAGGCCACCTGCTGGCCAGCGCCTGCCTGCCCGTGCGCATGACCAACCGGATCTCCAAGCAGTTTGTGGCACCAGACGATGTGCGTCGCCTGCTGTCCTACTGCAAGGGCCCCGACCATGGCGTCCTGGATGCCCTACACGTGCTGGAGGGGCTCTTCCGCACTGACCCAGAGGCCAAGGTAGGCTCTGAGGGGAGATAAGATGGGGAGAGTAACAGACCACTCATTTATTCTGCCAGGGGAACTCCTGCTCCCCACTTTTCATTCATTCATTCATTCACTCATTCATTCCTTTCTACATTAACCATCCTCGGTAGCCTTGGAGCGCAGTGAACAAGACACGTGCCCTGGTGCTGCCTAGGCAACAGCACTCTGATGGCACTGCCCGGCGTGGGGGCACTGTCTGACCACACGTGACTGTTGAGTGCTAGAAATTACAGTCAGAGGATCCGAATTTATTTTACTTTAATTAACTGAAGTTTAAATAGCCACGTGGGGCTATTGGCTACTGTGTAGAGTTAACTGCTGGAATCACCTTGCAGTTCCAGTGGGAGAAACCAGAGGTGGACAGACATGTCGGGGAGCATCAGGGTGGTGGAAGTGTTGCATGCTGGGAACAAGTGGAAGCGATAGAAGGAGCAGGGTTAGTCTGCTTTTCTTTCTAAATGTGAATACACAAATAGAAGACACACGAGGGATAAGAATTGGTTTACAGACATTCACAAGGTGAGTACAGCGCTGAACTTACCACTCGGCTCAAGAATCAGAGGAGATTGAGACAGCATGGTAGTGCATGCCTGTAATCCCAGCACTTGGGAGGCTGCAAACAGGAGAATCACTATGAGTCCAGTCTGGTGGTAAGACCCAGGTAACCCTATACTCAATACATTTTTGAAAAAAAGACCTAGAAGAGAAGGTGTTATATTATAGAATGTGAAGGAGACACCGTAGTTACAGAGGAAAATATGGTAAGGGTAAGACAGTTGTTAGGGGGTGCAAATTTTTCCTTTTTCTTTTTTCTTTCTTTTTTTTTTTTTTTTTTTATATTGAGGGGGAATCAAACCCAGGACCTCATGGGTGTTAAGTGAGTGATCTATTCCTGAGCACACCCTGCCAGGGAAGCCTCCTTGAGGAAACAGTGGTGAAACAGGTGCCTGATGCAGAGAAGGGACTGCCAACCTGTTACCAGGGAGAGGAGTTGCAGGAGGGGGACTGGCCCGACGCTGGAGCCAGCTTGGCATGTTGCAGACTCTGCTGCATTTAGCCAACTTCAAGGCGGGTTTAAACTTGAGACTAAAAATAAGACAAGAAACGGAGAAAAAACCGCAGTGAAGAGAAGTAGTCAGAATCTGGACACATTTCAAAGTACGTTGCTAGGCTGAGAGGCAGAGTTTCATGCAGGGTGAGCAAAGAGGGAAACCAGGTATCAGCCCTGAGTGTTGGAGCCTGAGCTGGCATGAGTGGGGGAGCCATAGACCAGGGTGGGCTGAGCAACAAGGAGCGGCTCTCAAGGTGGATCTGTGAGACTCAGATGTAACTTTGGGCTTCTTGCCTGGAGAGACAGATGATCTATTCAGGGGCCCAAAGTGCTGAAGGGACAGTTGAACAGGTGCCTATGGAGCCTAGAAATGCACAGAGACAAGTTACCTTTGAGATAAGAAGGGCCATGTGCTCACTTTGGGAGAACATGAGACAGGGGAGAGGAAGGAGGAGAGAGGAGGGGAGGGGAGGGGAGGGGAGGGAGGGGAGAGGAGAGGAGAGGACCCAGCAATGTTCAGAGGTGGGGCACGGGAGAAGGGAAAGCAAAGGAGATGCCTGTGAGGAAGGAGGAGAAGCAGGAGTTTTCAGGAGGCTGTAGCCGGGGGAGACCTGAGAACATTCCGGCTTGGGGGCAGGATCACTGTATTGATACTGCTGGCAGCCAAGCTTGTCTGTAATAATAACTGGGGTTTAACACATGTCTGGCCTTGCTGGATGGAAGCATTAGACATGAATAATCTCCCGTTAGCCACACCTAGACTCCGTTCTACCCATGTGCCCATTTTGCCAGACAAAGAAACTCGAGTCACAGAGAGGACGTCCCCTGCCTGAGCCCCCACAATACAAGGCAGATCTGAAGGTGGAAAGCAAAGTCTGTCCCCTCAATCTCCATTCCCAAGATGGGAACAGTCTCGTTAGATCGCTCACTGACTGTGCAATGTCCTGAGCTACTGAAACATGTCCCTGGCTGAGTACTACGCAAAGGGAGAGGACCTCCCAGCCCTAGGGGGCTTGTAGCCTGGAGAAGACCAACAGGCAGTAGGCAAACTGACAGGGAAAGGTTCAGCGCGCCAGACAGCAGTAAGTGCTGTGTCCCTTGGGAGCCCCTGAGGGGTGGGATGTTTGCCTAGCAGGGATAGCACAATAAAGTCTTTACGACAGGTGGTTTTGGAGCAGAGGTAATTATAATGGCGACAGTGAAGTCTTGGAGAGCGCTTCTGGCTTGCTGACCGGGTGGTGCCCCGTATGGCATAGTGCATTGCATTCTTTCCAGTCAGGGAGGGACCCCTGTTGTCATCACTGTACAGGTGACAGACGGCTGGGCAGTCTGTCGCCAGGAAGTTTGTCTTTAATAGCTACCCCGTCTCTGAGTACAAGAAGAAAGGAGCTCTCCATTTCTGGGGGGAGAACATAGGGGTTACGGAGGAAACAGAGGCACCGAACAGTAAACGCCATCAGGAGAGAAGAGATGCGACTCAAACCTGGGCGCATAGCCTCTGCGGTCCCTGTGCCACTAGACCAGTGGTCCACAGGGCCATGGGAACCCCGATGGGGGTGAGGGGTCTTGTCAGATCCCGCTCCTGAGTTCTAACCAGATCTAGGATGGACCCAAGAATGTTTGTCCGTCACGCACCCTGTGGCTGATGCTGGCACACGCGCGTCAGGATTCAGCGCATGAGGGAATGAATGCCCAGTTCCCAGCAGAAGATAACTGAGGCTCGGAGAAGCTAGGAATTATTTGTGTGTAAATATCACACTGGTATTAAGTTGTGGGGCCTAATCTCAAAGCCAGGCAGCGGGGCTCCATCTCCCCCCACACACACCCGCACTGCCTCCTGCTGGCTGGAAGAATAAATGCGGATACACTGGGAAGGGACTGGATTCAGGTTTCCCCAGAGATAGAACACGAGCTGGACAAGGTTTCAGATGTCCCCTAAACTTTCTCTTCCTGCCCACGCCCGCAGGTGAAGCTGGTGTTTGTAGAGGACCAGGCCATGGTGGAGACTGTGTTCTTCCTGACATCGCGCACCAGGGCACTGCTGCGGCGCTTCCCACGCATCCTCCTCGTGGACCGGCTGCCAGCACTGCAAGGTGTGCTAGACCTGTTGGCAGTTCTGTGCGTGGACGGCGCGGGCCGCGCGCGCCAGGCCGCCTGTTGCGTGGCACGTCCCGGGACTCCAAGCCTCCTGCGCTTCGTGCTGGTCTCGCTGCTGCAGAGCGCGCCGGACGTCAAAGGCCGCGTGCGCTGCCTCACAGCTGGGCCCGAAGTGGCGGCGCAGCTGCGGGCTGTGCGCCAGTTGTTGCCTTGTGCACGCGTGCAAATCTGCCGCGCACAGGGCCTGGAGACACTGTTCAGCAAGGCCCAGGAGTTGGGCGGTGCCAGCCGCGAGGACCCAGGGCTGTGGCCACTCCTATGCCGCCTGGCGGGTGCTTCGTCCTATGCGGCATATGCTGAGGCCCTGGCCGAGCTGCGTGCCCACGCCCCAGACGCCTTCATCAAGTACTTTGACCACAACTGGGCACCCCGACATGACATGTGGGTACGTTTCCGTGCCTATGAGGCATCCCGTGACCTGGACGCCTGTGCCCTGGTGTGCGGTCACCGCAGGCGACTTCTGAGCCACCTCAGCCCTTCCCACAGTGTGGCACAGTGCCTTCGTGACCTGGTGGCCATGCAGTGGGCCGACGCAGCGGGGGGGGCAGCCTCTGAGGGTGCTGATGGCCGGGGGGTGTGGCTGGAGAGCCAGCTCAGGGGTGGGACCCAGGGGGAGGGGGTGACGGACCTGGAGACCAGTGACAAGGGAGGGGTCCAGCCAGAAAGGGAGAAGGAAAGGGGTTTGCAAAAGAGAGACTGGCCAAGGGTCCATTTGGAGAATCAGAAGGAGTGGGTCCTGGAAGGGAGTGTGTGGAGAGGGGCTCAGGTGGAGAGAGGGCCCGAGGTCAGAGACTGGAGGGGACCCCACTTGGAGGATGGAAACTTTAGAGTGCTGGAGATCACAGACCCAAGGGGAGCCCAGCTTAAACCAGAGAGAGGGGGCTCCTTGGAAGGAAATCTCTGGAGAGGGTTCCAGCTACAGGATGACAGGGCAAGTGTCCTGAAATCCCGAGACTGGAAGAGACCTGGGTTGGAAACGGAGAAGGGGAGAGGCGTAGCTGTCAGAAACTGGCGAGAGATCCATTTGGAGAAGGCTTTGGAGTTGGTTCCTGAGAATGGAGACCAAAGGGTGGCTCGGTGGACAGATGCGGGGCGGAGAGGGCCAGAGACTGCAGAGGGCAGGGGAGGGCAGTTGGGGGTCAAAAGGAGGCGGGGCCTGGAGGACCTAGTTGTAGTCGAGCTGGGAGATGCCAGGGTCACAGGCATGGCAAACGGAGATGGAGGCCAAGCCCGGTCTGTGGATCCCAAGAGCAGAGCCGGACATGGAATGGAGTGGGGGGGCGTGGGAAGAAGGTATCCAGGACTGGGGAATGGAATCCAGTGTGCCAGCCCCAGGGGTCCCGTGCTGGAAGGCAGTCCAGAGTGGGCAGTGATGAGGAGCGGCTCCCTAGCTGCAGGGGAGATACAGCAGGACGGAGGTGAAGGAGAAGGCCCAAGGGAACCCAAGAGGCTCTGCTGTCCCTCCAGAGAGGAAGGGATAGACTGGGAACCACTGGCTAAATTCCGAGCCGCCTGTGGGCCGGAGCTGGCAGACCTGGTGGCCGAGGAGTTGGCCTTTGCCAGGCAGCATGGCACCCGGGGTTTCCACTGGACCGGAACTTGCTTTGCTCTTAAAGATGGCTCCTCAGACTTCTTCTTGGACGGGGCCCTCACATACTGCAGCTGCTCGATCCACGCTGCCCGTCGCTTGCCCTGCCGGCACCTCTTTGCAGCACGTCTCCTCACTGGGGCCGCCTTATTTCACATGGACCTGCTCAGGGATTGCTGGGGGGGAACCCAAGAGCCCTGACCCCTCAGGCTCCTGCCTGCCATCCTTCGCGTGGAGGACAGGCATTCTTTTATCCCAAAGATAACAGGGCTGAGCCAATGAGGCCACCCCTGTCCCTCTAGCCACCTCCTGGGTCATCCAGGGATTTTTATCTTGGCAAATTGTCTCTCTGGCTTAAGAGAAAACTGTTAAGTGTTCTCTGAGGTCCTGGAGCCACAGCTGTAGAAAATGCTGGTGGTCAGGTCGGGCTCAGAGGACCACCCTCAGGACAAGAGTGTGTGAGGAGAGGTATAGACAGGGTCAGGCCAAGGCAGAAGACAGGAAAGGGCAGAACTGGGGGGACAGAGGAGGGCACCAGGAGGCAGGGAGACTGACAGGAGTAGACCCAACATCGTAGGGACTGGAGGGCCGAAGGTGAAAAGCACGGGAGGAAAAAAAAGAGCGAAAAGACGTGATGAGCTGAGGGGAGCTAAGGCGGAAGGGGAGAGGCTAAGCGAAGAGGCAGAAACGGAGCAGAAATGAGAAATCTGTGACGCGGTGGCGCGGGAGGGCAAGACAAAGGAGAAGAAATCTTACAATGAGACAAGACAAAAGGATGGTAAGGGACATGGAGAAAGGGGGGGGAGCAAAATGGGAGTGCTGGGGAGTTTCTCCATGACCTTGACCCTGGGCTTTCCTGAACCGTCTAGTTTTTGTTTTTGTTTTTGTTTTTGTTTTTCATTGCAAAATGAGAACTGGCGCTGGGAGTCTGGAGGGATGAGCGGGAGACTCCCCTGGGTTGGTTGTCTGGATTGTTGCGCTTCAAGACTGGAATAAAACAGTATTATTTTGGTTTCCATGCCGAGTCCATGGCTTCTGGGGAAGGACAGGGGGCTTGGATCCAGAAGGAAATTGAGACGGTCCGGTCTCCTTTTAGTCTTTCTGATTCTGCCCCATCGTCGTCAGTCATGCCGACTCCTTGCTGATGGTTGAGAGTGGCCTGACCAACGACTGCTCAGGTATGGGGGAGATGTTCTCGAAAAGACCATCCCATAAGAAGTCCCAGAGTGAGACAGATCTACCCCTGCTCCAAACCACTTTGGGCCAGAGTGTGAGTAAAGATGATACTGACATGGCCTGCATGTAGAAAAATCTACACCGTTGCTTGGCTTTGAGGAGCCGGGAGTTTGCTCCACCGTGGGACTCTGAAATAAGGAATATATCCTAGTGATTGATGGCGCTTGGGGTTGGACCTTCTGCTGCCACAGTTGGTGAAGGGGGTGCTGTTGCAGTTTGCCAAGGTCACTGTGAGCTCGCTCAGGACTTCTCAAACTTGAACATGAACACCGAAGCCATGCCAGGCATGGGGTGCAGATTTGGATTCAGTAGTCCAGGGTAGGACTTGAACTCCTAACAAGGTCTCAGATACAGTTAATGGACCCTGCGGTGCCAGGAAGTACTTGGAAAGCAGTAGAAGACTCTTAACAGATAACCCAGTGGCTCGTGAGAAAGGAGAGGCTTCTGCCATACAGGAACGCAAGGGGTCCAACAGATCCCTCCTCTCATTTCTCCTGGTCTTTTTTTTTTGTTTTAAAGATTTTTTAAAATTTATTTCTCTTAAGCCTCATTTATTTGTTTGTGTTATGGCTGGCTCAGCCCACCCTGGGGTGGGGGTACAAAGCATGTGGTGCCAGGGATCGAGGAGCGGTCACAGTGCTGGCCTTGTTTCCTCCGAAGGTGCTTTAGACCACTGAGCCATTTCACTGGCCCTCTCCTGGTCTGTATGTGATTCATTCCTTCCAAAGAAAGCCCTCTATTTTGGCTGAGAAGGATAATACTTTAGAAGCCCCTGCATCCCATAGTCATATCTTGGTCAAAAAAGACCTTTCTGTGAACTATCCATGCAGTAAATCTCAAAAGAACTGTTGGGACTTAGTAAGGGTATCAGTTACTTGTTACTGCATTACTGCTGTGTTAACTAAAATGACGTTTTAGAAGTATGTAAGAGTAAGCCTGTACTGCCTACGCATCCTTGGGGGCCCGATGGCGTCGGGGTGGGGATGGGGGCGTGAGGAGAGCTTTGCTTTTCAGAGTGTGGTCCATGGAGCTGCACCAGCAGCGTTCCTTGGGTGCAGGTATGGAAGAAGCCCAGAGTAGGAAGAGATTGATGGTCAATAAACCAGATGAGAGCAGAGGCTTATTCTCAAAACGTAGACCTTGTGGGACATGTTTGACAAAGAAAAGGATAAAAAAAAAAAAGTGCATTTTGTTATTTTTTGTTTTAAAGGGGGAGGTGTGTTACCAAGCAGGCGCTTATGACACTGAGCTATCTCCCTGGTAAGAACTGCAGTTTTTGTTATTTGGGGGGGTTGGTGGGGAGGCAGCGGTGGCTCAGCGAAGTGCGTGGTGGTACTTGGAGATCAAACGTTGATCCCTGTACTTTTTTGCCTACGCTTGCCTAAGCAGGTGCTTTAGACTGCTGAGCTATCTCATCAGCCCAAGAACTTCATTTCTGGCAGAGAAAATAACATGTATAAAAGTATTTACCCTTGGGGAAGGCAAAAAAAAAAAAAAAGAAAGAAAAGAAAGCCAAGGTTAATAATCTTAAATCTCTATCTACATGCTCAACCCACAATTGAAATTCGTTCTTTCAGCCCCCTCTGTTGAAACATTACTCCAGGGCCTTCCCTGAGGAGTTAATGACCCCTTGTCTCCGCTGGATTTTCTACAACATATACTACAACCTGGGACGGTGACTCTTAGCTCTTTACCAGTATAGCATGGTGACTAAGCTTATCAAGTCTAAAGCCAGACTGCCTGGGATCAAGTCCTATCTGCACCGCGGTGGCCTTCAGTTGCTTAACCTCTCTACGTTACAGTTTAGGCATAATAATAACAGTACCTGTCTCCGAGGGCTTATGTCAATAAAGGAACTCGTGTGTGTGCCAGTGTTGTAACATTTCCCCTGCGTTTCTGCTTTCGCTAAGGTGCCCCAACTGCCTATTTACCTTCTGGTGTCTGCGGTGACTTACGTTCACGTCATTAATGGTGTCTCCACCACCACCAAAAATAAAGGTTCCGTTTGGTTCTTCACAGTACCCCAAGTGCTGGTATAAAGTAAACCCAGAGGTAGAAGTATCACCAGCTAGTCCAGGTCCTTCCTTGAGTAATAACGGAAATTAAAACTGAAGCGCTTGCACATTTAAGACAAAACAGCCTTATTTGAAAAGTAAAGAAAATGAAAGTGAGGCGCATCTCTGAAGAACATTAAGTTGTTTCCGGAACAAAGGAAAGCAGAAGAAAATAAGAGGAGAGGCGTCCATTTGAGGGACTGAAGGGGACACAGCTCTGAGGAGCAAGATTGGGCTGGCATGCCCACAAGGGCACAAGGACCGGTTTTGTGGGGTTCTGTACTGGATAGGAATCTGGTTGCTCAGATCAGTCCGATTTTGTAGCTCTGGCGGCCCCCGTCGGCTGTGAGAGGCAGTTTCGTTCCCAGGAGATGACTTTCTGAGGGGGTGGGAGGTGCAGTCTTAGTTCTGATACAGGACAGTCGCTCCTAGAAAGGGCAGTGACCTCCTCACGGCCTGGTCTGTGCAGTTCTGCTTTTCCTGGAATCAGTATGGCTTCAAGTTCAGGACAAGGTCCAGGATGCCCGCAGGCCTAAGACTTCTTCTAGGCATCTCCCCAGGGGACTGGGGAACTGGTTGCTCCACAGGCTGTCAACTGGACGTTCCCGCAAATCACGAATTGAGTCCCTTTTACCTTGATGTCCTCGGTCTTGAACAGGACGGGATCGTCCAGGTCAATGCAGAGCTCATAAACTTGTAGTAGATGCGCCTTATGTGATTAGTATAAGCAGAGCTGAGCACAGATCTGAGTTTCAAAGAAATAAAGGAGACCGAAAAATAAAAGCGAAGATACCAAGTTTATCTCCTGCTTTGGGGCATCTGCCTCTCTACGATCCTGTTACGGAAAGATAAAGGAATGAAAGTGGAAGAATGGCTAAGAGGGCGCAGGTATCGTCGTTGCTATGGTGACAGTGGAGCCTGCTCTGAGAATCTTAGGTTCAGCAACCTTGCTTGCCTGGGAATCCGCCATTGCGGTTAGGGAAGTACAGCTCCCAGTCGCCACCCTGTGCTTGCGCAATGGAATCTATTGTTTACCGCTGTGAAGTCTGAGCACGTGCGGGTTGCCAGGGCGCTGGATTGGTGGAGAGAAAGCGGGAGGCACAGTTCACTCTAAGCTCTTTCATCAGGCTGTGTTGCCCCTGTCTAAGTCTGACTCCGGGAGTCCAGGGAGGAAGGGACGGGAAGGGGCGGGCTCTTTCGGTTTCTAGGACAACGGGCGGGGGAAGTGGGGATTAGTGTTGCCTTGGTAACCTTGGGGCTGTAGGAGACCGAAGAGCGGTGTTTAGAGCTGTGGGGAGGTATTAAGGGTAGTACCTGGAATGGGGACGTTCCTGGAGGAATGTGGCTTGTTATGGAGCAAGTGGGTTTCAATAATCCTTGCGCTGATACGGGGGGAGTTGGAGTGTTTTAAAGGAGTGAGTATGTTTTGGCAAACAAGTTTGTAATAAGGGGATTGGGGAGCTCACTGAGAATTTCAGTATGTGAATAGATAACTAGGATACCCTGGGTAAAGTGGAAATGCAGCAGGGAAGATTGGATTGCCAAACGCACTCCGCAGTTCTGCACGAAGCTCCTGCCATGCGCAGACGCAGCCGTATGCTGAGAATACCACGGAGAGCCGGGCAGGTACAACGAAAAGGAATACTTGTGGCAGAGCCTGGGTGGTGTAGGAAGAGAGGGCTCCTGTGTCCTGTGGGAATGGTAGGGGTGAGGGGAGCCGCCTGCTAGGGTTAGAGGTGAGGGTGAGACGTAAACGAGCCAAAGATTGCAACATCTCACATACCAAAGTGCAGAATTTGATCTTTATCTGACATGGTTTCCTGAAGTTAGATTTTATGCAAGAATAACATGTTTTAAGAACATCCCGCTGGCTGCTGTGGAAAGAGAGGCCGGGCTGGGGAGATAAGCGCTTGCCTGGCAAGTGCAAGGGCCTGAGTTCAATCTCCCGTTCCACAAAAAATGAAAAAAGGAAGGAAGGAAGGAAGGAAGGAAGGAAGGAAGGAAGGAAGGAAGGAAGGAAAGAAGGGCAAGAAGGAGAGGGAGAAGAGAGAGAGAGACAGAGAGAGAGACAGAGTGAGCACACAAGCGAGCAGCCAGTCAGGATATCACTGCAGGTATCCCTACAAAAGCTGTTGTAATGAAAATGCTGTACAGCAGGGAGGCCGTGCTAGCAGAGACGAAGAAGGCCAAGTGCATTAAAAAATGAGAATACCTCACCCAGGCCATGTGGAGATGTGAGAACAGTGCGTACCTTGCCTAGTATCCGCTATCGATAACCGCTAGTTGCTCTCTGTGAGCTCCCCCGCTACACACACCTCTTATAGACAGTCTGAAGCTATGGCCTGGCCTTTGAGCAGAGTTGGTGTTGAAATGTGCAGAGCATGTGCTCCTACATCTGAGGCCCAGCTTCATCGTAAATAACAGGCAGGCACTGCCGGAAATACACCATGGATGGGGCGGGGGCGGGGGGGGGGGCAGCTGGAAGCTCTCCTACCCCCGGTAGTCTACTAAATGGAGAGGCCTATAAAACCCAGATTATGTTCACCTAGACTAAGGATGTAGTAACCCACAGTAACTAGGGCTACCTTGAGCCAAAAGGGAGTGGCTAGGTTTGAGGGCATGCTGGCTGACGCAGAAGTGCGCCAAGGGAGTCCCTAGCTGAACAGGGATCGCCTTCAGGCCTTGCCTCCGTCCTTGGATAGCGGTGCACCCCGTTTCCATTCTCTTCTTCTCCTCAAGGACCCATGCAGCTTTCTAGCAGAGAGGGGAGGCGAATAGGTTTGGATATCAAAGGGATTCTCTTAGGGTGAAACTATTTGTGGGAAACCATTCGGACTGAGTCGAAGCTCAGGTCATGCAAGGGTGCTGCTGGATGGCTTCGAGGACACAACGCTGTTGTCACAACGGGCATGCATCACGACATAATTATATCACCACGACTTAGCAGTGGACAACTGGGCATGCCCAAGGAGGCAGCATGTAAGAATGTAACTATGAGACAACAATGTGTATAAGAATTATATGGTGAAGCCACAGGCTGCTCTGGCTCTTGCTTTTGTGCTCTGCTCTGCTGTTTTCCCTGCTGTTCCTGATGTTTTGCAATGTGCATTCTTTCACCTGAGGCCTTCACCCTCAAAAACCTCCTTTGAGCCCCTCAAGCAATGGATACCATTTGTTGTGGAGGAAAATGCTTAGGATGAAGAAGACTGATTAGCTGGAAGAAGAGCAAAAGGGGATATGGGAGCATCTTGTTTGAAGAGTGGGCTGAGGGATGGAAGATCTTTGTCAGGGAACAGAATGTAGGGCCTCAGAGATGGCAAAATTATTGGGAGAAGAGGAAGGTAGAAGCCGGGCATGGTGGCGCACACCTGTAATCCCAGCACTCAGGAGGCTGAGGCAGGAGGATCGGTGCGAGTTCGAGATCAGCCTGGGCTACAAAAGTGAGCTCAAGGCCAACCTGAACTGCACAGTGAGACCCTGTCTCAAAAAGACAAAAAAAAAAAAAAAAAAAGGAAGGTAGAGTGGGCAAGTTCATTGTGGGTGCACATGAGAGGGACGTCACTGGTTAGCAGAGAACCCTGAATGTATGTGAAGGAAACCGGTTTGTATTATGCCTCGAAGCAGTTGCTAGATTCTGATAGATCCTGATAGGACATATTAGCATTTAGGGAAGCAACAGGTACAGATACCCGCAAAATGAAAGAGTTAAGGAAGGGCTTTGTGAAAAGCAGGCTGCTCACTGGAACGTGAGGCCCATGGGAAAACACCGAGAAGGATGCTGGCAAGGATGCTCGGAGCATTTGGAAGGAAGGAAATCATGAAGAGACCTGTGAAAGCAGACTTGCTAGAGGACAAAGTGGAAATTTGGCATAGTGAGGATGAGACAGGAAATGGAGGTCGGGGTGGGCAGGACTGAGCTGTGTCCCGGGGACATGATGGCAGGAAGGATGACCCAGCCTGGGCTTGGAGGAAGTTCTGCTGTTAGGGCCCTCTCCTCACATTCTGAAGTTCCCGGGCACTCTTCTGGTCCTTCTCTCCTGGAGCTTCCCTTCTGTACTCACGATGACATACCTCTCGTGCACCACTGCTAGGCAACCTCAAGTCGTTGCTTCCAGAACTGAGTGGATTTCTCTCCCAGATTCACGATCCCAAGGGTCCGCTTTGCCTTGTCAGTTTGTGGACTCAGGGCTGGAAGGGTGACAGGGAGGCTTGCACACAGGCTCGACTGTCAATACGCACGATCCACGGCCCTGCCAGTGTAGCAAGAGCAAGGTAACTGGAGTCAGGGTCAGCTCTCGTGGCAGGATGCCACGTCTTAGGGATGAGTCTGTCTCGACAGAGGTGTCGTGCAAGGATGGGTTTCCTCCTCTTTTGCTCTGTACTGTCCCTGTCACTGGATGCACCCGTGCAGGCTATTAAGATTTGTTTGGGTCTTAGTAAATTAGTGGTTTTATCTGGCAGCTTTCAGTAATCCTTTGTGGTTCTCCATGCTTGACACTTTAATTACACTATGAAGTGGGGAGATTCATTTGTAATCACGTTTGTTTGGGGTCCTAAATGCCTCCTGTACCGATATGTTCCTATCTTTTTTTCAAAATTTGGGAAATTTCTGACTATTATTTCCCCGAATAGAGTTTATTTGTATTTAACCTGAGTCCCAAATTCCACTTATATCCTAATGACACATAAATTTATTTTAATCATTTCTCAGAAACTATACATTTTGTTTTTAATTTTTTTAATGGCTGGCTCAGCCTGCCCTGGGGGTGGGACCAGTGCAGCATGCAGTGACGGGAATCAAACTGCAGTCCCTGCAGTTGCCTAAGCTTTCCTAAGCAGGTGCTTTAGACTGCTGAGCCACTCCACCGGCCAGAAATTGTGTATCTTAAAACATTATTTTTATTTTAAAGAGGAAAACCAATAAAAATAATGATAAAAGTTTCAAATAGCCATAATAGGAGATTCCTGGAAGAGAAAGTAGGAAGATCTTGAAGACTTCAGGGTAGGCAAACAGTTCATGGACAAAAATCAAACTGCACATTTAACACTTAAAAGAATCAACAACTGGGATCTCCTCTTGATGAGAAGTTTTTGCACAACCAAAATATTACCAACAGAGGGAGCTGGGAGATACCTCAGGGGCACAAGTGCCTGCCTGGCAAGTACAACGTCCAGAGTTCAATTCACAGTTCCACAAAAGAAATGACCAACAGAGTAAAAAGACAACCCACAAATTTTGAAAAAAAAAATAAACAATTATTCAGACAAAGGCCTTCTATCTAGAATTTACAAAGAACTAAAAATCATTAGGGTCCCAAAATTCAAAGACCCAATCCAGAAATGGGCATCCAAGATGAACACACACTTCTCAGAGAAAGAAATACTATAAGCTTATGTTGTATGTTGGGAGCTGGCAGGAAGTCAGGAAATTGATCAAGTGTGTGCAGGTGGGACTGGGCTTCCCTTCGTGGGGGCAAAAAGCTACGCCCAGTGCTGAGAAAAACATCCTGCCTGGTTCAATATAGAGAGAAGGACAAAGTATCTTTAGTAAAGAACAATAGAGCCCAAGGACACCTGCAGGGAGTTCTGGTTGTCCCCTCCCCTGCTTGGAATGTTTTCAATTTCCCCAAAGCAGGTACACAATTTCCTCAAAGCAGTTACACAATTTCCTGTTCTTGAACACTGAATAAAAGGAACATCCTTCTGAGGATCGAGGCTCTCACTTCGAGAGGGACAAGTCTCGGTGAGTCCTCTGAGCTACCTTCATCAGGTCTTCTCGTCGTTTCTTTCGGCACCGACACTAGAACAACACAACAAGCTTATAAATACATGAAGAAATGCTCCTCATCGCTAGCCATACATGAAATACAAATTAAAACAACACTTAGATACCATCTCACCCCAGAAAGATTGGCTATCATAAAGAAATCAACCAACAAGTGTTGGAGAGGCCGTGGGGGAAAAGGAACCCTTCTCCACTGTTGGTGGGAATGCAGACTGGTGCAACCACTATGGAAATCAGTGTGGAGACTCTCTAAAAAATAAAACTGGAAATCCCATCCAATCCAGCTAATCCCCCTATTGGGAATTTTTCCAGAAGAACTGAAAACATCACATCATGATGTTTGTACTCCTATGTTTATAGCACCATAATTTATGATAGCCAAATCTTGGAAACACCCAAAATGCCTGTCACATGGTTGAGAAAGATGTGGTGTTTTTATACAATGAAATATTACTCAGCTAAAATGTATGATAAACTCGAAGCCTTCTTGAACATATAAGTGAAATAAACCAGACTTGCATATGTAGATATCATATAGTCTTCCCTAGTGTAAGCACTCAAAAGAAGCAATAAAAATGAAAGGTTTAGCACAGCTAAATACAAAGCAAGAATATAATGGCTAAATAATGAAGAGACAGCAAGCAGCAGAAATGTCAGAAAACATGGAAGGGGCAAAAACCATGCACTTATATACACAGGATGAATTAGACAATGGTCCTAAGGATCTCTAATAGGTTTTTTTATACTGAGGATAGCAATGTGTAACATTTGGAATGCCTGTCGTTCTGGTCTTTTAAGTTTGTGCTGTTTCTAATGTCACTTCAATTATTGCTATACTCTCTCAAGTAAATGGTTGGTTTAAAGAAACAAAAAAAAAGGATAATAAAAGAGAATAAGAGACATGGGAAAATGCCATAGGATTGACCTGCTACAATTTTGTATATGGTTAGATTTGTAAATTTCTGTGTAAAAATGTGCAACTTTTTTTTTTATCACATTCTATAGGGATTTAGTGGAATGTCAATGATCAATGGAAAATACCAGTTCCATGTTAATTCTAAAGCATTTGATATTCAGAAAGACAGTGATGTTATGCTCAAGTGCCTATGATATAGAGTAATAGTATCACTAAGCTTCTCTTCTGGAAGGTTAACAACTTAAGCTTACAAATCAAAAAATTAAAGAAAAAGAAGGGCTACAAGAATAGCCAATATTTTAGTCCTAAGATTTCAAGGTAGTGAGGACTCAGAACATAAGAAAACTTATACTGTGACATCCTATAATTCAGTGGTGCCCCAAATTTTCTGTTCCAGGAGATTATGGGGTCACAGAGGAAAGGGATCAATGATGTATAATGTACCTAAGGAGAGTCACCTAGAGGCAAAACTTTCTCTCAGGCTTTTACAGAGGGCAAACTGGTCAAGCAATGGCCATGACTTATCCAGATGGCTGACACTGACAAAAGTTCTACAAAACACTGTACATGGTTTCAAGGTAAATCCTGAGGGGATTTGACTGACCTTGTCAGATACAAAAGTTACATGTTTTGTTATATAGGTCTTGCTTTAAGTTGGCCTTAACCACTCACCGGAAAAGTTAACCACAAGGCATAAAAAGTAAAGCCTGATTAGTATGCTGAGCTGTTAAAGATTTAAGTCAGTCAACAGTTTCTGACATTGCCAGTTCTGCCGATAACCCACTACTATTTTGGAATATTTGACTATGTATACAGCTACTTTCTCTTAGCTCAATGAGAAACTGATAGTGTTTGGAAGTTATCATGTCTTCATCTTGTACTCTGAATAACCATTATGAAGACAGAGATGTGCATTGTATTAATTATTGTGGCTGTCCCACTAACATGTTTTGAAACTGTCTCATTGTTATTTCTTATTGAAAGTAATAAAATTATTTTTAAAAAACAAAGTAATAAGAAATTAACAATGGTTAATATATTGTGTATTATTATCTTCAAAGTAGTTGCTCAGATTACAAAATATAGGCACTAAAATCCAACAATGCAAGTACAAACCATTATTTTTATTGATTGATTGGTTGGTTGGTTGATTTAGTTAGTTATGTTATGGCCGGCTCAGCTTGCCCTCGGGGAGGGCTGGCACAGCATGTGGTGCCAGGTATCGAACCGCGGCCCCTGCAGTTGCCTAAGCTTGCCTAAGCAGGTGCTTTAGACCTCTGAGGTATCTCACCAGCCCCCAAACCACTATTTTTAATGAAATAATAGAAATTAGTAGTGATAGCTCCATGGCAGAAGTGCCTGCCTGGCAAGTACAAGGTCATGAGTTTGAACCCTGGTCCTGCAAAAGGAAAAGTAGTTTATGTCTGTTGGTTATCTGCTTTTTGGAGGTTGGGGTACCTGGGATTGGAGTCATGACCTTATGTGAGAGAGAGGATTTTTCCCTTTCTTCTTTTCTCCTTTCCCCCATCCAAGTTGTTCTTTCCTTTTGAGCAATTTCTTTCCGTTTCACAAAATCTATTGTACAGGTTGAGTCTTATTTACCCTTTCAGTTTCTCACATTAGGAGGGTATTGTGTAGTCATTGTGTGTGTGTGTTTTGCTGTATAATTTCTTTCCTTCTTGAAGTCTCTAATAATTTACAAAAGTTTTATTAAATTCATAAAATTCTCTTCCCCCACCCCTCCCTGCAGGACCAGGAATTGAACTCAGGCCCTTGCACTTGCCAAGCAAAAATTCTGTATTTCTTAATCAGTCTTGTTAGTTATGTTTAATTTCATTTTCATTGGGCTTATTGAAATTTTCATTTACAAGATTGCTTTTCTTTTCTTTTTCTTTCTTTTTCTTTCTGGGGGTCGAACTTGAGACCTTGTGCTTTACAGGCAGGCACTTATGCCACTGAGCTGCACCTCTAACCCTTCATTTATAAGATTTTTGTTTTTCTTTTCAGAATCTTAAATCTTTGTTAAAACCATGCGTTTTCATCTTCATTTTATTCCATCGTTTTCTGGTAGCATCTGTCAATTCATTGGTCATTTTATAGATATAATTTTAATTCTTTGTCTATACTTTTATATTTTGTATTGATCATTACAGAAGCAATAATTAACCAATTAGCTAATTTTATTAGTGTATTATATACTATGAATACTGTTGTTCATTTTGGGAAACTGGGCGGTGCACATAATGTGTCTTGGCCATTTGCAACCTCCGATCTCTCATTTCCTCTGCTTTTCCTTTCTCCCAGCCAACTATCCCATTTCCAAGAGACTGCTTGGTGCTTTCTGTCACATCTACTTTACATTATATAGTTCTTTAATCAAATAAAGAGTATTAACCTTAGAAGAAGTTGTGTGGCCTTAATTTTTCTTATTTTTTCAGTTTCTACCTTCACATGGTGTTTTCTTACCCTTTTCTGTGTGGGTGTTCTTAGGGATCAGGTTCTCTTGATGACTGCACCTGAAATACCAGTCTTCCTGTAGGGTCGAGTTTCAATCTAAATTTTCTGATGTATTTTCCCTCCCTCAGGTTTGTATGTAATTAATTGAAAATGACATAGGTTCTACTTATGAGAACATATGAGATTGCTTTTGCTGTAAGTCTTGAGGAAATATGGTCCATCTGATGGTTTAAACATGGATACTTTAGACAACAAAGCATGTCGGGTTCTGCCTCCTCGGTGTAGTTTGGCTTTGTCAGCAAAGTGCAGAATTTAAAAAATGTAGGTTCACCCTACCCTCCAGTTCTCTATAGGTGTTTCACATCTTGAAGTGGCATTTTTCCCTGCAGTTGCTATGGCAGTGACTGTGCACCAGAAAACCCAGCCACCTCTATCTATGCCTGATGATGCCATTTCATGAGTTTTATTAATATTTTTGGGTTAAAGTATCTGTTGAGGATAACATTGGACTAGGTTTTGACTGAAATAAGATACAGTGTCTCTCTGTAAGGTTGGGCTTGTAACTCAGCAGCACGGTACCTGTACTACTAGCACATGTGTAGTGCATGGATTGGTCACTAGTACTTACTAGAAGGGAAACAAAACAACGGTAGAAGTCCCCATATATAAACAATGTGAATCTAGCAATGCCACAAAATACATACAAAAAGCATAATAATAACATCAAGTTAAGGGACTAAGATACTCGTCAATACAATTTTAAAGTTAATTATTAGTAAGACAAACCATTTCAAAACAAAACAAAAAAAGTAAAAGAGATTGAGATAAATAAATGGGAAAAAGATAGCTTGGTATTGTGGTACATGCTTCCAGTCCCAGCACTTTCTGGGAACTGAAGCAGGAGAATAACAAAGTAAAGTCCATATTAGTTACTCTTCTCTCATTGCTAGGACAAATACCTGACACTCAAAATGAGGGAAGGAAAGGTTTATTTATCTCACAGTTACTAGAAGTTTCATAGTTTAAAACAGCCTGAGTTATGTAGCAAGTCCTCAGAGCCTTATTTGCTTAGGAGGCCAGGGTGCTGCCCTGTCCAGAATGACCCTGTCCACACCTCAAACAGAGGCCACCAGTCTAGGGTGGCAGCGTGTGCTGTCAGTTGAACGGTTTGCTCCTCCCTCGCCCTGCCCTGGTCCTCTGACTCTGCCCCTGGAGTCACTAGCTGCTCCTCCAGCCGCATCTGCCTCATGACTGACATGAGGCTTTGGGGGGACAACACACAAACCATAACAATGCCCAAGGCAGTTTACTCAGAACATCTCAAAATAAAAAGTGGAAAAGACTGGGGACATAGATCACCTGTTGTTATTTTGATAATGGGGGCAGGGATAAAAAGAACCAAATGAAGAACAGAGAAAAAACAGAGCAATTAAATAAATGTGATGAGGGGCTGAGGAGATAGCTCCGTGGCACAAGTGCCTGCCTGGCAAGTGCAAGGTCACCGGTTCAAACCCCTGTCAGTCCCACAAAAGCATAAAATAAAAATAATAAATAAAATGTGACGATCAATTATCTTTGTTTCCTCTGTGCTGCCTGAAGAGAAGTTCACCATATAGAGGGTACTCCATAATATGAGGAACACCCACAAGAGATCTTGAAACAATGTAACACTTACATATGACCCTGTTTTTGTCATCTACAAAACTCTTGGTTTGACAGGATGTGAAGACCCATAAGGTATGACCAATAAGGATAAAATTGCTAATTGCTCTTATATATTGAATAACTGGGATAAAGATCAGTATGCTGGTTATCCAAAACAGAAAGGAGAAATCAATATAGAGAGTTTGGGTTTAAAATAGGACCATTCAAAATTAATAGGACTAATCACGATGGCTTGAAATGTACTCAACAGGGAATACAGATTGGAAAATCTCCGGTAACTGAGTGTGTTTCAACCACTTTGCAGCCAACATCTTCAAACCATGTCTTGGTCCAAAGGATGACAGGATGATTGATATCACTGTGAATGTGATTATCAAAATACTGGGCAGTGTTTGGTGTGTGCGAATCACATCTATAGGCTTCCTCAGATGAAGCTGAACCAAGAAGGTGCCCAGATATGACACAAAGAGCAATGAGTTTCTCAGGGCACTGAAGCAAATCTCAAATATGTGGGAAAAAACACAAAAATTGGGTCCCTAACATTATATGAATAAGCCAGGCGTGGTGGCGCACGCCTGTAATCCCAGCACTCGGGAGGCTGAGGCAGGAGGATTGGTGTGAGTTCGAGACCAGCCTGGGCTACAAAAGTGAGCTCAGGACCAGCCTGAACTGCATAGCGAGACCCTGTCTCAAAAAGACAAAAAAAAAAAAAAAATTATATGAATAATTTTAGATAATTTAACTAGATAAACCAGGTATCCAGTAAAAATAATTATTTTTGTCCTGAAATTAAAAACCATGAATCTTGTGGAAAACAGCATTTGGTGGTTTACTAGAAGGTTGGATGTTGAAATATGAAATATTTTTATTTCTAGCCCAGAGGTAGCCCTTCCAGCACATGCCAAGGATACTTCAAAACCTTCAACTATAGAAGTCTACGTGTTAGTAAGGAGGTGGAATTCACGGCCAACATGCCACATTCCAGCAATGTTAGCCAAGATGGCCTATGGGAATGACAAATTTACATAATGTAAGGCAATTTTCTGGAGTATTACCGAACTGCACTTTGATATTAGCATTTCAACATTTTCGCATCTTCTAAGGAGCATTTTACTTTAGTCATACAAAGAAAAGATTTGCTGGGTGGTCAAAGGCAGGTCGAAGCAAGACCTGTATATAAAAATATTTATTTTTTGTATCTTCCAGGGTCAAATCCCCTCAGGATTAAGTTTGGAACCATAGACAGTACTTTGTAGAACTGTTGTTAGTGTCAGGCTTTGGGATGAGTCACAGCCATTGCTTGGCCAGTTTGCTTTCTGTGAAAGCCTGAGAGAATGTTTTTCTCTGGGTGACTCTCCTTAGACACACTCTAGTTCACTTATCCTTTCCTCTGAGGTCCCATAATCTCCTTCACCAGAAAATTTGAGACACCTCTGAGTTACAGGATATTACACCACAGGTTCTCTTATATCCTGAGTCCTTATGTACTAATACAAATTGTGAAAGGAGACATACACTCCACAGCACCCTATGGGTGTTACAGCCCTCAGTGATCTCCAGCCGTAACAGCAGATGACAGCAAGTGAAGATAGGTTTTTCTTGTTTTTTTTTTTAAAGAGCATAAAAGAATTAAAACAGGAAAAATTACAAGGGATACAGAATTGCACCGAACAAGGCAATATGAATGTCACAGTACTTGTTGTAATACATACTGTTTTCTTCAAACCAGTTATTCATATTACCAGATATATGTATATAAAATTGGAACAATGAAGAAATGTGGAAGAAACTAAAAAGAGAAAAAGTATGAACATTTGAGAAAAGGAGATAAAACAAATGAGAGCCTTGACTGATTCTTTCCACAGAGCCACAGAAATGCACAGTACAGTTATCCAAACCATCCTGCATACATCCCTTTTCCTCACACCCTGTCCTGCCCATCTCAACTCAGGAGCTCTTTCATTTTGTATATTCATCCCCTTCGACTGCATTTTTCTTTTTCAGGTTCTCACACCAAGAAGTCAATATGATGTTTGCACATGTGGGGCTCTAGTTGCATTTGTTTACTGACCAAAAACTCAAATTATACTGTTTTATGGCTGAAGAATACTCTATTGTGTAAAAATAGAGCATCTTTCTTATCCGTTCTTCAGTGGGTGGACATCTGGGCTGTTTCCAGGATTTAGTTATGACAATTGCATTGCTGTAAACATGGGTGCTCAGCATGAATGGGATCTCCAATTCTAGCATTTGAAGGAATCTCCACACTGATTTGCATAGTGCTTGTACCAGACTGCATTCCCACCAACAGTGCAGAAGGATTCTTTTCTCTCCACAGCCTCTCCAGCATTTGTTCTTGACTGACTTCTTGATGTCAGACATTGTTTCTGGCGTGAGATGAAATCTCATTGCTGTTTTAATTGGCATTTCTGAAATGATCAATGATGTTAAACATTTTTTTTCATATATTTACTTGCCATTTGTAATTTTTCTTCTGAGAAGTTACTCTCAGATGCCCATTTTTGGATTGGGACTTTGAATTTGGTGGGGGTTGATTTTTTAAAAATTGTTTATATGTTCTAGATAGAAGACTTTTGTTGACGAGACAGTCAGCTATAATTTCTCCCAGTTTTTGATTTTTCTTTTTACTCTGTGGGAGACTTGCTTTGAAGCACAGAAACTTTTCAAAAGGATAAGATCCCAGTTGTTGATTTTTTTTTGAAGTTTTTCCCGTGCAGTTTGGGTTTTGTTCATGAACTCTTTACCTATCCCTATGCCTTTAAGATTCCTACCAACATTATCCTCCAGATTTAGTGTTTCTGTTTTAGTATGTAAATCTTTGACCCATTTTTATTGTAGTTTTGTGCATGGTGATAGGCAGGGGTCTAGTTTTAGCCTTCAACATGTGGACAGCCAGTTTTTGCAGTGCCATTTATTTAAAAGGCTTTCTTTCTTCCAGTGAGCATGCTTGGTCCCTTGACCAAAGATAAGGTAGCTGAGTGTGTTTGCAGTTGTGTCTGCAGCTTCTAATCTGTTTGACAGACCTTCAGGTGTATCTCTATTCCGGTATCATGCTGATTTTCTCATAGCATCTTTATGGTGTAATTTCCGGTCAGGGATTGTGATACCTCCCTCCTTTCCTTTGTTTCCCATTGTTGCTTTTGATATTCTGGGTCTCTTCTAGTTCCAAATGAATTTGAGGACAGTCTTCTCTAGCTCTGTGAGGTATACTAATGGAATTCTAACTGAGATTTTACAGAATCTGTATACCAGTTCTGGCAGTATGGCCATTTTTGCAATTGTTGGTTCTTTCTGTCTAGAAACAAGGAATATCTTTCCGTTTTCTTGAATTCTCTTCAATCTCTTTTCTTCACAGAACCATAATTTTCACTGCATAAATCTTTTATAAATTTTGTGAGGTTGATTCCTGAGCATTTCAATTTTTGGATAATATTGTGAAAGCTATGTTTTCCCTAACACTTTCCTTGGTGTCTCTATTATTTGTGTACGTACATGCTATTAATTTTCAGGTGTTTACTTGATAGCCTTCTATATTTCTGAATTCGGCCATTAAATCTGCAGGACTAGTGGTGGAGGCTTTGGAGTCCTCTATGTAGGGTATCATGTCATCTGCAGATAATGACATTTTCACTTCTTTTCTACTTTTTATGCCTTTTATTTCTCTCTGTTGTCTAATTTCTCTTGCTAATGTTTCCAGAGCCATATTGAATAGGAGTGGAGACAATAGACATCCTTGTCTTGTTCCTGACTTTAAAGTGAAGGTCTTCAATTTTTGTCATTTAGTGTGATGTTCAGGGATGGCACTGGGGGCCTGTGGCTCAGCTTGGTTGTTTAAGCGCCTTCTCTGGCAAACCCAGTCAGGCACAGGGGACTGGGGTTTGACCCTCAAGGCAGCCTGAGCCAGCCAACTACACTATCCTTCTCATACATGGCATTTATCAGGTTGAGATACAGACCGTCTATTCAAATCCTCTGTAGGGTTTTGATTAGGAATGTGTATTGGACTTGGTCAAGATGTATTTCTGCATCTATGGAGGTGATCATGTGGATTTTGTTCTTTATTCTACTGAGATGGTGTATTGTATTTATGGATTTGTGTATGTTTAATCATCCCTGCATTTCTGCAATGAATCCCACTTGGTCTGAAGGATAATCTTCTTGATGACTTGCTGCACTGCTTCCCTTTCAATTTTATTGAAAGATTGAGAAAAGTTGGCATTAAATCTCCAAATTTCTTATAGAATTCTGCTGTGAATCCATAGTGGCCTGGACTTTTCTTTATCAGTAGCTTTATATACTATATTTTCTATTTTGTTTCTCATTATTGGGTTACTAAGAGTTTGTATATCATCTTGACTCAGTTTAATCATTCCATATGTATTTAGGAAACTATTCGTTTCCTCTGTGTTTTCCATCCTGTGAGAGGAAACATTTTGAAGTAGGTATTAATGATCTCCTGAATTTCTCTACAGTCTATGATGATCTTGCCCTTTTAATTTTTTATTACATGAATTTCAGTTTTCTCCTTTTTGATTAGGTTAACTAGGGGTTTATTAATTTTATTTATTCTTTCAAAGAATTCATGAATTCTTTGATTCATGTATTCCTTGTATTGTTTTCTTTATCTCCAGTGGATTGATTTCTGCCCTAATCTTTATGGTTTTTTGCTTTCTTTGGTCTTTGGGCTTCACTTGCTCTTCTTTTTCTTGAAGGTTTAAGTGCAGCATGAAATGTTTATTTGGGCTTCTGTTTTCCTAATGTACAAATTTAGCACTATAAATTTTCCTCTTAAGACAGCTTTCATTGCATCCAACAGACTTTGGTTAATTTTATCTGCATTTTTATTTCATTTTATATAATTTTAATTTCTTCTTTGATTTCATACCTAACCCAGTCACCACGGGTTTATGAGGTTGCTATTTAATTTCCATGTGTTTATGATGTTTTTGCAGGTTTTTTGTTGATAATTTCCAGTTTTATTGCACTGTGATCAATCAGTATGCATGAAAAAATTTCAGTGGCTTTGCATTTACTTAAGAGCACTATGTATGCTAGTATATGTGTGTTTTGGAGACTGTCCCATGTGTAGCTGAAGGATTTTTTTGTGTGGGATCGGGGCTCGAACTCATGACCTTGCACTTGCCAGGCAGGCAAGATAGTGCCAGCCTCAACAAAAACAAGACATCCAGTGGTCAGAGGTAGGGTGATAGGGGACACACATAGTGGTTGCACACAGAGGCCTTGTCCAAAACACTATAGGCCATAGCACGCTTTGTCTTGGGGAGGGAAATGTGTGCAATGAAGCCCATTCCTACTACTAAGATTACCAAGCTGGTATTAAGAATGTGCCCAACCTTGAGGCAATACAGTCAAAGAAGCAACCAGAGAGAAAGACTCAATACAAAGATGTCTCCAAGTTTTGCTGGAGATGTATAATAATCTCCAACATGATGTCACCCATGCTTATGATACAGGGAAATCAAAGTGCTAATGGAATCTATTCAAACCATTTCTTAAGCCTCACCAGTCTCTTGTATATCTCACTTGGTCATTCCTTGATAAAAATAAAATTTAATTCTCTTCCAGAAAACAGATTTGATGACCAAAACAGATAATATATCCATCACTTTTGATCAGCTATTCTTGTTTTGAAACTCAGTAACTTATTTATTGCCATATATTATACTGTTTCTGTCTTTGTTTTTATTTTTCTTGCGCTTGTGTTTTTTGTCTTGTTTTGTTTTTTTTCACCATTTTTATTACTTTTAATAAGACATAACAATGTATTACAATGTGACAGTTTCAAAACACATTACTAGTACATTTCAGTATTTGATACAATACATGTTGTTGTTCTCCTACTAGTTATACAGAGCCCAGCGTATACGTGTTATAATTTTTCAAATCATTATTGGTACAACCAAATTTCTTCTCACTGAACTGAGAGAAAACATTTGTATACATAATCCAAAGTCTGAAAATTGCAGAGGGTTATTGGTAAAACTGACAATGTTAGAAGCTGTTCATGTAAGCCTTTTACAGCTCATCATTCTAATCTAGCTTTCCATTTTTTCTTTAAAAAGTTTAATTAATAAGATATAAACCTAATGATAATTCAGTTAAGAAACTTTTGAACACAAGAGAATACTGAAATGCAAAGTCAAGACCCAAATCTTGTTGTTCTTCTATATTTAAGTTGTCCTCAAAGTGTGTTTTCCCGTAACTAATAACATCATTAATTTCTGAGACTGTTAAAAACACAATTTCTTTTTGAGAAGCCATCAGAGTGTTTTCTAAAGTACTTGCATTATTATTTATTCCCACTATAATCATATGATGGTTTTGATACTACAACAAAGCCAAAACATTTTTTATTATACCATGTATTGGGATTTAAATTTTATGTCATTGTGGATTTGTCAAGTGAAATTTTATGTTTTTATTTGCTAATTGCCTATCATCTTTGGAGAAACAACTACTCATTATTTGGTCCAATTTTAATTTGGCTACTTGTAGTTCTCATATTGAGCTGTACAATTTCTAA
>PVJA010019160.1:0-38816 GCA_004027025.1 Myocastor coypus | reverse complement strand
ATAACATAGGTACTGGGCTTATCATCACTGGCTTTCTGAGTATCAAATATCTTTGACTTAGCTTGTAAATGATATTTTCTGACCATCATTGATATTCTAATAACTTTCCATACAATGTGATATAAGCAGTTACACAATTTTGACACAGATATTTGGAAATTCAAGGAAATACAAAATTGTAGCCTGTCAAGAATATGATCCTTGGCCCAGTCTCTTATTTTCAAGTACTACTCTTGAGAGAATGACAGTAACTGAGTTTACACCAGGAGCAGTACATATCAAAAAGACAAGAGTGACATGTATTCCAAACATAATTTTAGCGTTACATTGTGCTATAATCAGTATGCTGAACCTTTTGAAGGTTCTTGAGACCAATATCTGATTCATCCTGTGTACATAAGTGTATGGTTTTACTATTGATATGTTTTCTGCTTTGTATAAGACAAATATTAATGGACATAAAAAATTGAATATCTAATACCATTATCTTAACAAGAGGCCTTAATTCCCCTTTATCCCAAAAACATAAGTCAAACAGACAAAAAGATAGCAAAGAAGTAGCACAACTGAAAGAGAACATGGAACAACTGGATTTAGTGCAGTTAAACAGACTGTTCCAATCAACTATCTTCTGAATATACTTTTTTAAGCTGCACATGGGACATTTTCTAAAATAGAGCACATACTAGTCCATAGGTCATACTAGAGTATATGCAAGGAAACAGAAATTATTCCACGCATATTATCTGAACACAGTGCAATGAAACTGGAAATAAATGACAAAAGAAATCACAAAAATTAAATCAATACATAAAAATTAAACAACATCCTCCTCGGAAACCAATGGTTACTGATTAAATTAAACAAGAAATTAAACAATATCTACAAATTAATCAAAATTCAAACACAATTTATCAGAATGTATGGAATACAATAAATGCAGTGCTTAGAGGGAAATTCATAGCTGTGAATTTCTACATTAAGAAAACAGAACAAGCACAAATAAATACTCTAATGCTACACCTAGATATTCTTGAAAAGAAAAAGCAAACAAAATGCAAGGCCCAAAGAAGGCAGGAAATTTTAAAGGTTAGAGCAGAGACAAAGAAAACAAAACAAATATTTCATCAAAAAGTTGGTTGTTTGAAAAGGTAAATAAAATTGAGAAGCTCCTAGCTAACCTCATCAAAAAGAGGAAAGAAAAAACTCAAATTCAAGCAACAAGGAATAAAAAGGATAAAATTACCACAGACCATGGGGAGATTCAGAATATCGTTAATAGCTACTTTGAGAATCTTTACTCTCATGGAATGGAAGACACAGATGAAATGGACAGATTCCTAGAAAGGTACAATTTAACAAAACTGAATCAAGAAGGCATAAGAACTTTCAATAACCCAATAACAGCCAACGAAATACAAAATATAATAATAAACCTACTGATAAAGAAAAGTCCATATCCTGATGGATTCACTATTGAAGTCTACAAGAAATTTATACAAGATATAATCCCAATACTCCTCAGACTCTTCAGCGACACTGAAAAGGAAGCAATCTTCCCAAAGTCATTCCTGGAGGCAAATATTATGCTGATACTAAAACCACAGAAATGTGCACTGAAAAAGAGAACTACAGGCCAAATTCTCTCATGAATATAGATGCAAAAATCCTCACAAACAGGTGGGATTCATCCCAGGAATGCAAAGATGTTTCAAAGTATGCAAATCTATAAATGTAATACACTATATCAGTAGAAACAAATCAAAAATCACACGATTATTTCATTTGATGCAGAAAAGGCTTCTGACAAAGTCCAACATTCATTCCTGTTCAGAGTCCTATCGTCTTATTACACAGATTTAATGTGATATCTATCAAAATACCATCAACATACCTCTCAGACTTAGAAAAATCATTCCTAAAACTTATTTGGAGCCAGAAAAGACCTAGAACAGCAAAGACAATCCTGAGCAACAAAGATAAAGCAGGAGACATTACAATTCCTGACTTAAAATTATACTAAAAAGCCCCTGTGATAAAATCAGTGTGGTATTGGGGAAAAAATAGACCTGAAGATCAATAGAATGAATTAGAAGATGTAGAAGCAAATACAAGCACACTAAGCCACCTTATCTTTGACAAAAGGGCCAAATATTTTTTATTGGAAGAAAGATAGCCTCTTTAACAAATGGTGCTGGATAAACTAGATCTCTATATGCCAAAAAATGAAGATTGGCTCAAGTCTATCACCGTGCACTAAACTAAAGTCAAAATTGATTAAAGATCTAAATGTTGAAACAGAAACACTAAATCTCCAGGAAGAGAAAGTAGAATGAAGTCTTGAAGACATCAGAGTAGGCAAAGGGTTCATGGACAAAAATCAAAATGCAAATGTAACACTTGAGAGAGATAATAACTGGGACCTCCTCTTATTGAGAAGTTTTTGCACATCAAAAGAAATTACCAGCAGAATGAAAAGAGAACTCACAAATTTTGAAAAATCTTAACTAATAAGTATTCAGACAAAAGTCTTCTATGTAGAATTTATAAAGAACTAAAAAACATTAGGGCCCCAAAATTTAAAGACGCAGTCCAGAAATGGGCATGTGAGATGAACACACACTTCTCAGAGGATGAATACTGGAAGTCAGTAAATACAAGAAAAAATATTCCACATTGCTAACCATCCATGAAATGCAAATTAAAACAACACTGAGATACCATCTCACCCCAGCAAAATGGCAATCATAAAGAAAGCAACCAGCGACAAATGTTGGAGAGGTTGTGCAGAAAAAAAGAACACTTCTCCTCTGTTGGTGGTAATTTAGACTACTGCAACCATTATGGAAATCAGTGTGGAGACTCCTTAAAAATCTAGGATTGGAAATCCCATTCAATACAACTATCCCCTACTGGGAATTTTCCCAGAAGAACTGGAAACATCATACCATAGTGATATTTATGCACCTATGTTTATAAGTGCACAATTTGTGATAGACAAATCTTGGAAACAACTAAAAATGCCCATCATCTGAAGAATAGATGAGAAACATATGGTGTTTTTATACAGTGGAGTATTACTCAGCTGTAAGGAATGATAAACTTGAAGCCTTCAAATATAAGTAGATGTATCTTGAACATATACTCATAATTAAAATAAACCAGACCTAAATGTGTAAATATCATATAGCCACCCTAGTGTAATAACTCAAAAGAAGAAATAAAAGTGGAAAGGCATAACACAATTAAATGGAAATCAAGAACTTAAGGATTAAACAACAAAGAGACAGCAAACAGAAAAGTTAGGAAACATGACAGGGGCAAAACCATGCACTTATGTACACAGGAAGGTTAAAACAGTTGTCCCAATAATCTCCAGTAGGTTTTTGAAACTATCAGTTAATTGGTAAAATTCTCACCCTAACTAACTATATATGCTAATATCCATGAAGTAAGCAACTACATTGAGGATCCAATTGTACAGTGCTAAAACCATGCTTGGAATGACTGTCTTTCTGGTCTTTTAGATGTGTGCTGCTTCTAATATCATATCAATGATTGCTATACTCTCTCCCAAGTAAATGTTTATTTTAAAATAATATCAATAATAAAAGAGAATAAGAGCTAGGAAAAAAATGCTATAGGATTATTCTGCTAAAATTTATTATATGGCTAAATTTCTAAATTTATGTGTAAAATGCATAATTATTTTTTCACATTCTATAGGGATTTAAAATTTAGAATATCAATATTATATGGGAAATACATGTTCCATGTTATACCTTTGGCATTTGATATTCAGAAAGATAGTGATGTTAAGCCTAAGTGTCTATGTTGTAAGGAATAACATCATTAAGCTTCCTTTCTAGAGGTTTAACAAACTCAGTTGGCAGATCAAAAACTTAGAGAAAAAGTAGGGCTACAAGGATAACCAACATTTTGTCTCTAGCCCTTCAAGGTAAGTGAGGACTCAGGACATAAGAGAACCTGTACTGTAACATCACATAACTCAGTATTGTCCCAAATTTTCTGCAATAAGGGGACTATGGAGCCACAGAGAAAAGTGATTGGTGATGTCTAGTGTGCCTATGGACAGTCACTTAGAGAGAAAATATTCCTCAAGCTTTCACAGAGAGCAAATTGGTCAGGAAGTGGCCATGACTCATCCAGAGGGCTAACACTATCAAAAGATCTACAAACAGCTGTACATGATTTCAGGGTAAATCCTGAAGGCACTAGACTGACCTTGTCAGATACAAAAATTACATTTTTTGTTAGATAGTTATACTTTTCCTTGGTCCTAACCATCCAGGAGAAAAGTCTAACCATCAAGTGTAAAACTTAAAGTCATATTAATATACTGAGCTGTAAAAGGCTCAAGTCAACAACTTCCAACATTACCCATTCTGCTGATAACCCACTACAATCATGGACTATTGGACCATACATACAACTACTTTTTCTTAGTTCAATGAGAAAAAATATTTGTACCAATAGTGTTTAGAAAAGTTATCATGTCTGCATCTTGTACTCTGAAAAACTACTATGGAGACAATATGCATTGTATTAATTATTATGGTTGTCCTACCAACATGTTTTGAAACTCTCTCATTGTTATTTCCTATTAAAAGTAATTATATATATATATATATATATATATATATATATATATATATATGTGTGTGTGTGTGTGTGTATATGTGAACCATATGTGAAATACATGAGTCAATTAAATTAAAAACATAGTTTGTCAAAAAAAATGGTGGTTAAAAGTAGGAAGTTTTATCAAGAGAGAGACAGCTCCTGAGAGACAGGAGTGGGACTGAATGGGTTGCTAATGAGCCCACTTCTCAAAGGAAGTTTTATAAAGCAAAATCATGAGATGGGTACAAGTCACAAGGTAGGTACTAGAAGGGACAGAACTATGATCAACCAATAAGATTACAAAGATAGGCACTTAGGTAATGATGCAATGAAGAAGCTAGTCACATAGAAAGTGTATGAGCAAAGAGAAAGCAATTTTCTCAGAAAAGAGGAATCAGGAGGTCTTGGTAACACACTAGGCGACTGATGTTTATGGAGACTTCATTGTATAGTACCAACATGACATTGTTTATTCTTTGAGGAGACTTATAGACATGGCCATTCTGGCTTTATCTTGAGGCCTGGCCTTAGTGGATGCATCCTCCAGCCTCAGCTATAACGTATTTTCATCGTTCACGTTGCCTCTCTCCAGGGCGCAGACCTGCCTGACCGCCTATATTTTTACCTAACTTAGCTGTCTATAATAATCCCCCATAATGAGACTGCATGTAATATTGATGTACATGTCATAAATTTGACAGTTTAAGACCATGATAAGTAAGCGTAAATCAATTAAGTGCATAAAATCAACTTTTCTTAGTAACTGAAAGAATAGCTCATATTTGAAGGAAAAAAATGTACAAACACCTTTTAACAACGAAGTCAATCACATTGTAAGAGTGAATAATGGGATCTCAGAACAGATCTCCAGGCTCTTGGGCACAATGATCAAAGAATTGGACATGGTATATGATGGTAAAGAACAAGGAGCTAAATTTAATGAAGTTTAAGGAAAATCAGTGTGAATCTGATCTATGTAGTGAGCCTGTGTACACAGTGTACACCCTGTATACCCTGTCTTCAGTACAGAAAAAAAAAAAGAAAATAGAGAAAAATAAATTTAATGAAGTTTAAAGGGTGAAAGTATGTTCACAGGCAGTGGAGTTCAGCTGACAAAATGAAAAGCAGGAAAGTACAGAATATGTCAGGCTTAAGAATAACAGCTGCTATGCAGGGCCAAGGGCACCTCCCATTGGGTCTTTCAGAGTGCAATTGACAACATGATTGACAAGGTGCCCCAGCAAGTGAGCTGCAGTCACCGCACCTGCCCTTTCCATGATTCATTGAACTGTATGTGGATGTATGGGAGGCCGCTCATACAGATGAAGCTTTACTAAGCTCTGAATGAAGAATGTCACTGTGGTCTGTGTCAGCAGGTTTGCTACACGAGCACCCCAGTTGGAAGTTTAGAATTCTCAAGGGCTTTTTACATGTTCTCATATCTGCCTGCAGGTAATGAGCCTTAGTACAAGGGCCAGGGAGGCTGACCCTGATCATTTCCCAGGTTCATGTGGAGAGGAGTGGTCCTGTAGCTCTTAACTGTACTACGTTAATATCATAAGGATATGATTTAAGAGCTTAAAAAAATAAAGTCTGCTTTTTTAGTGTAGTGGTTCTGCTCTACAGCAAATACAATGAATTCCAAAAACTGGTTGAGACAGAGACAAAAATTTGACTAAAAGAATTGTTCTCAATTGAGACTCCTTTAAATAAATTATAATGAAAAAACAAGGAAGGAAATTTATCAAAATGCTGAATTCTTTAGAGTTCTCTTAGAAGTAACATACAAAATGGACTTCAGTCAGGTGCTTCTTCCAAAGATATGCAAATTTTTTTTCATAATGAAAAAATGATACCAACAATGATATGGCTTGATACCAACAATGATACCAACATCTGATATGACTTGGCTATAGTCTGGTTTCTGCAGTTTGTTGCTCTGTTGGAGTTTTGCCCCTCAGTCTGGTGATGGAAAATGGTGAAGCCCCCAGTAAACAATACTGGGATCATACAGACTGTACCCTTGGGAGGAGCCATGGTTCACAGTGCTCTGGCTTCTGGGATGCGTGAAGTGATCCTTGACCCCACGTAACAACTGGAGGGGAGACCATTCTGCCATGAACACTTCATAATAAATTAATGAAAGTATCATGCCTTTGAACCTTCCAAACTACAAATGTTTTCTTTATATAGTTAGCTGTCCTCAGAATTTTGCTACATAACAAAAAAATCTAGTACAGTTCTTTAGAAGGTAATACAACATGGCTTTGTTTTAATATCCATTGAACTTAAAATGAGGAAGACAAAATGATACCAGTTTAAATAAAAGCTGGATGAAAGCAGCTTCTTAGAAACCAAATTTGAGAAACTTATTCAAAAGTTAACTGCCTCATGTTAAAGATAAAATAAAGAGAGGTGCACTATTGGGTATAAGCAACAACTATCTAGTAGCCTAAATAGTTCAGACCCTTCTAACACGAGTAAACCATGTTATAATATTTAAGCATAGTATAAATTAAGTTTCCACAGCCACATGAGAAATTACAGTGCAGAGTCAGAAGCAAACTTACAGCCACCCAGGTTGACTTCTCTTAGAATCAACATGGCAGATTAGTCTTCCTATATAAATATCTAAGAATAACATACTGAATGCAAATTATAAACAAACTAACAAAAAACATCAATTGAGCTGGTAGAAAAAGAAAGAAAATAAATTCTCAGAGAGCAGAATTTTCAGCATAGATAAACACATAAATATCCAAAGCACTAAATCTTGAATATCTGAGTTTTGTTTGAAAAGAACAAAGACCTGACTTAGTAGAGCATAAGAAAAAAAATAAAATAAAGACTGCATTTTCTGCACATAGGGCAATTAGAACCGAGATTGGCAACTAATGCTGAACAACAAAAGACTTTCAACTTCTGTGGAAATGAAAGCTCATTACAAGCTCATCACACTCCACCTTCATCCTTGGCACAGAGAAGAATTGATTACTGCCACCTCTCTCAGGATTGGTGCAGGAGTGCAGCACAGTCTGGTCAGTAGGTTGTGGCCGGAAGTGCTGTACCTCATATCCACACATGGCCCTTTGGAGGGAAGATGTTCCAGAAGGTACCCTGAAAAAAAGGAGGAAAGCCCAGTCCACCTCAGACTTGGCATAAAGAAGATAAACCTGCACTGTCCTAGGCCACTAGAAGGCTATGTTTTTTTGGTTATTTTTGTGTTGTTGTTGTTTATGTGTTTGACTGTTGCAAAGTCTCACTAGGAAGCTCAGACTCATGATCCTCTTGCTTTCAGCCTCCCCAGTGCTGGGATTATAGGCATGCACCACCACACCTGGCTTTGATGAGCAACACGGCACGCATGTGCTACCAGGGATCAAACCCGGGTCTTTGACCTTGCTGGGCAGATGCTGAGACCATCAAGATGTGGCTCCAGCACCTGAAATCAGTTTTTAAATGTCAAGAGATAATAGATGGAATAATGTCAGACTCTATGTACATAGAACTCACCATTTCTTTGGTTGGAAGCATTTTAGTTTAAAATTAAGCTCAGATAATTGACAGTTCTGGACTTGCCAAGCATATGGTATCATAAAATATCCCCAATATACATTGAAATATTTTATACTCATGAGCCATATCTATAGGAATTTTGCCTATAATTTTCTTGTCAAAAACATTTTTTACCAGGTTATTTCCTCTTACCTCATCCTTACCTTTAATTTCATCTCTCCCCCTGGACTAAAATATGTCCAGAATAGCAGGAGCTTTACCCTTCTGAACTATCTCATCAGCCATATGGGGTTTATTTTTAACTTCATTTTGTCTATTTTGATTATGACGATAAATGAATCAGAAAAAGAAATTCACCCCATGTTAAAAAAAATCATCTAGTTTCTTCACATGGACAAGGTTCTGACGTTGTGATTATGGGTATGATAGAGGGAAAAAAGAGCAGAGCCTCCAAAACACGACTTCAGATTATTAAGGTCATCTTCAAAGCACCTTGCTGTATCAAATTCAAACACTCAGGAGAAGAACATTACATGGAGCATAAAATGGCCTACCTGTGAAATTTCAAAGACTGTGATGTCTCATGTGTGTGTGTGTGTGTGTGTGTGTGCATATATATATATATATATATATATATATATATATATATATATATATCACAGGCCACAGAAAGGCAGCACTATAAGGAAGAGATCAGAAGCAACAACCTACACGAGCAGAAATGTGCATGTGTGGTACAGAATTAATACAAAAAGAAGATGATATGCTCATGTTTAAAGTGCTTACGTGGGGCTGAGGAGATAGCTTAGTGGTTTAAGTGTCTGCCTAGCAAGCACAGGGCCTAGGTCTAATCCCCAGTATCACATCCTGTGCAGGCTCCAGAATCTTGGGCCCACTGAGCTGGCCACTGAAACTAGGCATGGTGATGCATGATCATAATCCCAGCACACTGGGAAGGCTGAGACAGGAGGATCACTATGAGTCCTCTCTGAATAACAAGTCCCTGTACCCAATAAATAAAGATTTTTAAATATTTTTAAATAAAATTCTCATATTACTGAAACTAAATGGAAATTGCAACCAAACTTAAACAGATTTCTAAATTTACATGCTATTTAAAAAGAGATGCCATTTCTGCAAACAAAAAAAGCTTATTCAAAATTTAAGGATTTCAAATTAGAAATTAATTCACACAAAAGCATCAATAAACACAAAAAATATTTTGTGTGAGGAATAGAAAGTAAATATGGGCTCTACAAAGGAAAGATTAAGAATTGCATACAGCAGCTTAAGGTTCTAAAATTATTGCTTATAGAAGTAGGGACTCCACAAGCTCTATGCCTCAAGAAAATGTAGTGCAATTATAAAATTATTTGAATAGAATGAAGAGTAGCATATGTAAACAGAGGAGCCATGAGTTTATGAGTAAATAAAAATGAACTGTCTCGAATGAGGTGTGGGAGAAATAAAACCATAGTACACATAAGAAAAAATATTTAGAGGATATAATGAAACAACGTATTTAACACTTAATTGAACATCTGAGGGGAATTAAGGAAAAATAAGTAGAAGGAATACTCAGAACCATAGACATTTTTTGGAACTTATAGGGAATGCCAATTCTGTATTAAAGAAGCTGAGCGTACACTAAGCACAATGTGAAAAATAAAGCCAAATATAACATCAGACTCACCCCAGGGAAACTGAAGAACAGCAAATATAAAAAGGAAGATTTTAAAAGCCCAACATAAAGGATGAACAGTCACAGAGAATCAACATGCTGACTGGCCATATATCTATGAACAACAGAAAAATTTTGAAACAGATTTAGATTAAATCTTCAAAGTGCAAAGGGAAAATAACCTCAGTATAGAACCAATTAGAATGTATTTCAAGAACTGGGGTAAGTTAAAGACATTTTATACAAATATTTACTAAGACCATGACCAATAAATGCCCACTAAAGAAACTTGTCACAAACATACTTTGAGAAAAAATTGACCCAAAAAGAAAAGCTAGAGCCGGGCGTGGTGGCGCACGCCTGTAATCCCAGCACTCGGGAGGCTGAGGCAGGAGGATCGGTGCAAGTTCGAGACCAGCCTGGGCTACAAAAGTGAGCTCAAGGCCAGCCTCAACTGCATAGCGAGACCCTGCCTCAAAAAGCCAAAAAAAAGAAAAGCTATGCTATTAAAACCTACTCTGAGCATAGAAAATGGTATGAGTAAGCCAATGAAATATGGACTTTATTGAACAATAATAATCTTACATATAATTGATGGAAACAGAAAGTAGTGACAAAAGTTGGCCCATTTTAGAATAGAGGCACTCAGCACAAAGGACTCTGCTGCAAAACAAGACAAAATCCGCCAAGTTACAAATGCTATATTTTTATTTTTATTTTTTTAAGAGCAGAATATTTATTGAGAGAAAGTAAGCTTCTGTCTGAGAGAAGGGACAGAAGGGGGACATGAGCAGGTTGCCCCCAAATGCTATATTTTTAAAGGATCAGGTAACTTTAGAAACAACAAACCAGAATTTTAGAAAGAAGACAAACTCTTTCATGTGAGCAAGGAGTTTCCATCTTTACTTCCCCTGGGGCATTTTCTAATTCTTTCTGTAACTCTGGCTTGACCACTCAGAGAGCCTCACAGGGGAAAAAAAAAAAAAAAAAACCAACTTGCCAAGTTCTAGTGATTTTGTAGAACTCCTGTGACAAACTGGAAACCCGGAGGGCTAAAACCCATGGCTGCCTCAGCGCACACATCATTTGCTTAGGTGGCTCTTACACAGCAGCCTGGGCTCCCCGGCCAACGCTTCTGAAGGGCACAGTGAGGTCCCCATACGCTCATAGAGGTGAGCACAACGTTAGTCGTAGCTTGGTGGAAGTGACATAAGATGGGAGAACTTGGTGGAAGTGACATAAGATGGGAGAACTGGGCTCAGATCACCAAAGCACATAGTGGGGTTTTCTGCAGTCTTTTAAATAGGGGAGACTCAGAGTCAAGCACTATCAAGCTGAAAGAAAAGCACAGCCAGTGTCAGCAGGAGGAAAGCAGAAACCCAGCTCTGACTCATCAACGCCTGGCTGGATTGAGGTCTCCCTGCCAGCATGTCCAGTGAACATTAATAAACTAGTGCAACTATGGAGACAAAAAATACAACCAACCTCAAAATAAAATGAGTGGAAAAATATTTGAGTTAGCAAAGTACGGTCAATACCTCTAGCAGGTATGTAAAAAAAAATAAAATAAAATAAATAAATAAATAATATATATATAGTGAAAAGAGAAACAAAATAGGCCAGAGAGTAGAGAATTTGAGAAATAAAGCTGTAAATGAGGATCAAATCAACATTTCATTGTAAATGAAAGAAAAATCTGAAAATAGGAAATTAATAGATGGATTAAAGGGCAGACTGAACAGAGCTGAAAGTAGGGTTCATTAGCTGCAGAAGATTTAAAAAGCAAAGAAAACAAAATGGGAAGGTCTTGTTTCTGCATCCCAGAGAATAGATTTTCATGAAATAGTTTGCATTCAAGAGATTTAGAGATTTTTTTCAGAAATAATATTGTTCGTGAAATTCAGCCAAGCCATGGGAGAAGCTAACCCCACAGCCCACTGTAGAACAGGCCTTGGTCATTCTAGGAGGATCTCTTAAGTGGGGTAGCCCCTAGGAAGTGTCTGACATTGAGGTAAGGTGTTGAATGCTTTACCTCTACATGAAAAGAAGCATGAGCTACGGAAAAGCAATTCTTCTGGGCGAGCATCCTGACAGAGAATTCACCTGAAAGGTGGTAACATTGCTAAAAGCTAGGAATATTAGGAATAAGGGGACATCGGGGTGACTCACCGCAGCCTCCAGCAGTCCATACCTGTGTGCTTGGAGTCTCTTTTTCAAAAAGCTGTTCCAGCTAGGACCAGCTCGTCCACGATTCTGCTTGATCACATTTCCTGTGGAAATGAACATGAACAACATTAAAGGCTCTACTACGTCTCTCATGGCTGATCTCAGTTCTTCCTGGAGCTTGATGGACACTTGTTCTCTTTCTCTGCTATTCACTAGTTCAGATTCACCTATAGGCTCGCATCCCTTTTCAGGCTGGGGCGATGCAGTGACCCCAGGATACATCTCTAGTTATCCTATTGTGTTCTGTTCTTAGGGAAGTGTCCTTAATACCTTCCTACCAAAACTGAACGAAGAAATCAGGAGACAGAAATGTAGATCGTGTGGGCACTGAACACCTGAACACAATCTTCCCAGCCTTTACTGTTATAGAAACTCTGCTTTTTCCTGGGGATTGGACTCAGTTCCTCGGCCAGCTGGGTGGCAGTACTTGCCTGCTGTTCTTTGGGATGAGAAATCCAAAGAAAGCGAGCCAAATCCTGGATCATTTCTTGGAAGCTTTCCTTGTCTGGAGATAAGGATCTATATCATAAAAATTGTGGATTCGAAAGTATAAAACCCTCACTGAATCAACAAGAGTGTTGGTAAGTACAACCAGCCCTATATTAGTGACCTGATTCTTTGTAGTCTACACTGGGCTTGGAGTACATTGAGTGTTTGTTAGTGACAGTGCTACGTCCAGGAGGATCATGTCTTGCCCTTGATGTACAACCTCCAAACTGGCAGCCCTGGCATCTCTGCTGTATCTTTAAAAACCCATTCTCTGTCAGGCCGGTGGTTTGGGGTTGGTGGGACATGTGAAACCATCAGTTGATCCAAATCATATGTTGTTTCTACTCCTTTGCATTAAAGAGCTCTTGGTCCCCAGTGAATAATATACTCCCTAACTTGTCCAAGGATACAATTGCAAATCTCTACAGAGTGGTGCTTGTTGAAGCTTTGCAGGGTGGTGTGAGAAATGTAGATCTGGAATATGTAAATACCTGTCAAGATAAATCACTGACTTCCCAGATGTGAGGACTGTGACGACCTGCATTCCCTAGCACATAACTACTATATTTGGTGCACGCAGTGCATGGTACCACACGGGAGTACAACACTGGTTTCTTTTGGCCAGGTTAAAAGCAAAACAGTGACACTGGTGAAGCGGAAGTCCTGTACACTCCGTCCTTGTCACTGTTGCTCTCCATGCATGAGCTCATTGTGCTAGTAGCCAAGTGGTGAGTGACAGCTGTTGGCTGACATCTTCTGACCCAGTTGATCTGCAGATTCTGTTTTTACCTCTCAGTGGAGAATGCAGCCTTCATTCTAGCTACTGTGATGAACAGCAGATTCCTTTAAGACTCAAGTTAGTGAAATGAACATATTGTTGAGCTTTCTTAATACTGAGTAATGGAGAGACACTGCAAGAAGAATAGGCTTCTGGACCAAAGGGCCAGCAGCATGGGCATCAAGACACCTCATCTACGGTCTCAGACACCTTCACAACATTACCTTAGTTCTCATACTCTCTGCCAATAATCAGGGTACAGAGAACGTGCTTCCCGTCTCATCCCATGCTGGTTTTCTATGTTGCTGCTGATATTGCTAACTGGAACCTAGGAAATCATGAGGCCAGCAGAAGATAAGTCCTTGTAGAAACTCAGAAGCACAATACCTTACCAAGTTCCTGAGTGTTCAGTGGTAAAGACAGTGGTGGGAGGCCCACCCTGTCCACATAAGTATTATGACACTAAGTTCCACCTAGCATTGAAGAAAAGTCATAATTATTCACAGGTATCTTTATTTTGTCAAGAAAAAATAATCATATTTGAGTGTTCTGCTGTGACCCATTAAACAACTCTAAATTCCAAACTTATAGCCCTATAGCAAACAAAGGCTCTACAGCAGATCTACTGACAGTGAATATTTTTTTGCTAATTGAATTTTAAGTAAGGCATGGAATATCCAATAACACTTAAACTGCCTAGGACAAGGAAGACCCTGAATCTTTGCTGGCCCAAATAGAACCATAACAAAATAGAATGCAACACAAGCAAAACTGTGCTCTCTTTTGCAGGCAATATTCAATGAGAAACAGCCCCTGCTTGCACCTGTGGCCTGGAAAAAAAAAAACTCAATATGTGATCATTGTGCCATAAGAAACATTAAAACATGAAACAAACTATGCCTTAACTTAATCACAAAGTCGTTGTTTGAATATACAGAGCAACAACTTCCAACCAGATTAAAATGGTGTAAATGGTACCACACTAAAGCAGGTTCTCAAAACACAGTTATATAAAAAAAAAAATAAATAAAGTAGGTCCTCAGAGCACACATGCATTGCAAGAATAGTTGGTGAAGGAACCTATAGCACTGTATCCTGCTGCACTCCCTCCTCACATTCAGTCCATACTTGGAGATTTTCAAAGATTTCTTTATGATTAACTGATTATGAGAAAATATTTGCGCTTGGTTTACAGAAGGTCATGTGAGATATTTTAATAACAGGGTATGCTCACTCAATATAATGCTAATCAATAAAGAAAACAAATGGGAAATAAGTAGTTATTATCTTGCATCAAATAGGTTCATACATATAACACAATTCAGTGAAATATGATACTGCCAATGAATACATTTAATGTAATTCCATTTGTTAGAGGTCCAAAATTTTAGACAATTAAAAATATCTAGAGATACTGTTATGGTTTATGTCTAGTTTTGCCCCCCAAAGCCTCATGTGGTCATGGGGTGGGAATTTCTAGGGTTTGAGATTAACTCATGATTCACTGACATTATGAGTTATCCACTGGGATTATAGGTCTCAGTACTGCTGGGATTATGTGTGTGAGTGCCTGAATGCAATGTAAGAGAAACAGAGAGACAGACTATTGCCATTGTTGCTGTTCTGCTGCTATGAACTGATGTGTTCTGCCCTGTGCCACTCTTCTTTGGAGCCAGCCAAGTATGGACTGAAATCTTCTGTAACTGTGGTCTGAGTAAACCTTTCCTCCCTTCAATTTTGGTGCTGGGTATTTGTCCCAGCAATGAGAGAAGAGTAACTGAGACAAATACTTAATAGGAGTGACTACAACAGAATGTGGGGTATGAATTCCTTATATGAGGTGGGGAGAGAAGTGGCTGGTAAGTGCGAGAGAAACATAAACAGTTTTAAAAACTGGCAATGCTATATATCCTAATTTTGTCGTTTCTCTGAATTTGTGCTGTATTATCAGTTTTCACTATTAACTCTACAAGAAGCTTAAAAAACACTTTTTTTTTTTTCTGAAAGGATGCTGAAAGTGTTGCATATTGTTACTGCTTCTACTTCATCTGTAGATTTGAGGAAAATTACTTTCAGGTGTCAAGATACTCTTTCAAAAGTTTTTCATATTTCAAAACCATTTTAAGTTCAAATAAATAAGAAATAAATTTCTATTTCAGTTTCCTAGCCAAGTGTGCTCTGAGGGTTTGACCCATTTTGCTTCAGTGTTTCATGTTGGCCAGGTCACTTGTTGCTTTATTGGTCCTTACAGACAAGACATATTCAGTGTTCTAATGTGGTAATGACTGTTGCTAGCCTGACTCAGCCAACTGTTTTTTGTTTTTTTTTTTTCTCCCTTAATCAATACCTACCAGTACCTGAATTTCACTTTGGCCTTGCAAACTTCCTGTATCAGAAATATAAGCATTTTTTTATCAGTGCTATTTATTTTTCAGAAATAGATGCCTTTTTTTTTTCAGTATCAGCTATCAAATGCATAACCTTGCTCTTGCCAGGCAGGCACTTATGCCACTGAGCTATCTCCCCTGCCAAATGTAATTTTTTCTCTTTTGTATTTTAGGGAAGGATCTGCACAGTGTTCAGGGTCTCACTACTAGATCAGACTCATAGTGATCTGCCTGCTTACAGCCCCCCAGAGCTGGGATTATAGGCACATGCCACAACACCCAGTCTCAATTGCCCTCTCAGTGAACCCTGGGGTGAGGGCAGCATGACAGACCCAGGGATTAAACCCCTGGCTGCTGCACCTGCTTGCAGCCACTTTAATCTACTGAGCTATTTGACCGACCTTTGTGTTATCACTTTGGCTTTATTCTTTCCTACCTGACAAACCTGGTCAGTATTTTTCTTTCTAGTACAGCTCCCTTTGTGAAAATAGATGAGCACAGACTTGGGTCTTTCTTCAAATGGCAACAACTTTTGTATCTATCTATCTATCTATCTATCTATCTATCTATCATCTATCTATTTTAATGCATTTGGTACAGGGTCTCACTACCCTGTATTGGGACAGTTCGAACTCATACTGATCCTCCTGTTTTCTGCCTCCCCAGCACTTGGATTACAGGTGTGCGGTCTTAGTGGCTAGCTCAGCACTCCTGAGGGATGGGATCAGTGTGATATGTGGAGCCTGGGATCAAACTCCGATCCCTGCACTTGCCTAGGCAGGAGTTTAGTCCACTGGGCTATCTCACCAGACCAAAAATGACTGTTTTAGAAAGAAAACAGTTAAACTCAACTAAAGACCATCTTTTATCAGTTGAGAAAAGAAAAATACATTTTCATGTCATGTGAACATTAATTCTAACAGCTTTACCCCATGCTTTTGTCTACTCCCTGAGTTTCTAAAAGATATACAAAAATGGTGAAAATAGCAAAATTTTGAAATGTCTCTTCTTTGGCTTACCATAAAAATAGTCATAAAAAACAATATATTTCAATTATTTTTAAAGATAAAGCAAACAGCACTCGGGAGGCTGAGGCAGGAGGATCAGTGAGAGTTCGAGACCAACCTGGGCTACAAAAGTGAGCTCAAGGCCAGCCTCAACTGCATAGCGAAACCCTGTCTCAAAAAGACAAAAAAAAAAAAAAAAAAAAAAAAAAAAAAAAAAAAAAAAAAGATAGAGCAAAAATATTAAATATGTAGAAGTGAAACTATGATCATTTAGAATGAACCAAGTCCAATAAAATAAATAGCAGCTTTATTATTTTTTATCCCATAAATAAAGTGTGAAAATTTAAGCAGATAACACACTGGGGAAATTGAAGATATGAAATGTTTCAGATCCCCATTATTGAATGTGAGATGCTTAAATGTTAATTGTATGCTGAGAATAATTAGAAGTTTTCACCAACACTTTAGAGAACTCCTCGGGGATATATCAAAGATTGTTGTTCTACAAGATTTTGCAAATGAAGTATTTTTGTAATACCTTTGAAGAGCCATTCCATTTTCATAGGCATTTAATACCAATAGAAGCTAGAATAGTTTCTGAAATTTATTTTGCAGATATTGCCAGATTTCTAGGCTTTAAATATCTTGAAGAGGAAAATGTACAAGGCTCTTTCAAGTGTTGATGGTATTTTCCAAAATAATTTCTCAAAATATCTGTGGCTAGTAGAAATAAAGTTTACACATCGTAATTTCCAATGATGATAGCATACAGTGATGACGAGTTTTCTTTTTGAAATAATATGTTCAAAATTCTGTTGGCAAAGCCCTAGCATTACTATGTGAAAGTAGTTAACCTTAGCAGTAAGACTGATTTATTTAATTATACTTTAAAAGATTCCTAGCTTCCTGACAGGAAACTTGGATAAGTCAAAGTAGTCTTTTCAGGAAAAGAACTAAGCTTAGGCAGTTAACCTTTTTATTCACTAACAGTTCAAATTTCCCTCATTTCAAAGTTCTGCATGCAGCATGAAGATAATTGTTGAAACCTAACAGGGCATTTGTGAAAGAGTCTGGTGTTTGTATGTGCGTACCTGCCAGCACTGTATGTACATGTACAAGAGAATTTGATATTTAAAAATCAAAAAGCTACTTGATATGTTAACATATTCTGTATTTTTTCAATGAAAATTCAATTTGGAATCATTATTTTTATATGCCAGTAGTTCAGGGTGGTGATAAGTTATTGTATCCTGGATTTTCTTTCAAGGGAAATACACATTACAGTTGGATAAATAAAATTACTTATTTTATTACATCGTACAACCCAGTTAAGATACATGTGCAAAACTGGCCTGAGGGAAAACTGAAGCATGCAATATACTCTGGAAATAGGTAAATAGGTGTGAGTGGATGGCTGTATCAAGTAACATCAACGGAAGAGAATAAGGAGCTTTATGCTTCTTCTTTGCAATACGATATTTGTTTGAGTTTAGGTAGTTCTAAAACAAAAATATTTGAAACTAAAAGGACTTTAAAATGCTATATATCCTTACCTATATATCCTTACCATGGAAGGGAGTCTAAAATTAGCTTAAGTAACTAGGATATTCATATCAGAGGAACGTGATATGCCAAGAAAAAGTAGATTTCAAGATGGGTTGATTCCATATAATACATTATTCAAAGACTAGTTGAGGGCTTGGGTTTTCCTCAGTCTTTCTAACTTTCATCTTTTATGTTATCGTCATGCTCGCCCTAGAAGCAAAATCACTGTGCAATTTCTAGATATTAGATTAAATCCCAGTCACACACCAAGGAAAAGGAAATGCACCTTTTTTGGCTACTTTTATAGTGAGGGGAATTTCTTCCAGAAGATGTTGGATAACATTTTGTGGGCAAGAATGGCCATGCCTGTTTCAGAGCAGATGAATGATGAGGTATAACTACCATGTGAAGCATTCATTTGGGATAAAGTGGACGTGTGGAGCTGCTACAGCCATCACTAAGTAGGAGAGTTCAGCATGTACATCACTCAGCCAGGGTTCTTTACGTGTCTACCACACACCATTAGAAATACAGTGGAAAGAAAATGGAGCATGGCTCTGATCTCTTGTCACTAAGGATCTAGCTAGAAATATAAGAAGCTTAAAATTTTACAGAAATAATTCAGTGATTAATTTTTTTAAATATTGCTCAATCTCACAAAATAGTTAAAAGATCTGTGAGAAAAACTACAAATTTCTGACAAAACACATAGAAAAAAATGGAGATCACAAGACGTCATTTCCTCCCAATGTCATCAATTAAATAAAATCCCAACCAAAATTGCAGTCAAATATTTTGTAAATATAAAAATATTAATTCTAAAGTTTATAAGAAACCGTGGATCTGTTATACTATTTAATACAGAAGTGTGACAATACCTGACTTCAATGATTATTATAAAAAAGTAATCAAGAAGGAAGTCATGTGCTACATTCAAACAATGGAGCATTATTCCATTATAAAGAAGTAAGGCACTACTAAGTCATTAAAAGGTGTGGAGTGGCCTAGAATGCAGGGCACCAGCTGGAAAGAAGCCAATGTGAAATGGCTACTTTATTATGATTTGAACAATTCTGATATTGCACAGAAGAAAAAAGTGAACCACACGCAGGTGGCTCACAGCCATCATTTCAGCGCTCCTTGGAAGGCTGAGGCAAGAGGATCACTCCTATGAGCTACAGAGTGAGCTCATGCCCAGTCTGAACTGCAGAGCAAGACCCTGTCTGAAAAACAAATAATAATAAAATAGTAGTCACAATAAAATTACCAAAATTACCAAATTAATACAGCACAGAGGACTTTTATGGCAGTGAAACTAACTTATATGATTCTATGGAGAACACATGTCAGTAAAATCTCCCAGAGTGTATCGAATGTACATCACCAAGAATGAACCCTAATGCAAATGGTGGGCTCTGGGTGATAGTGATTTAGCCGTGTGGAATGCAGCAAATGTACTGTTCTGGTGGGAGCTGCCACTAGGGAGGAACACTATTCTTGGTGAGCTGTGCATGCAGCAGGACTCTGTAGTTTCTTCTGAATTTTATTAGGAACAAGAACTCATCGCTATTTCTTTTTTTTTTCTTTTTCTTTTTCTTTTTTTTTTTTTTTTTTTTTTTTTTTTTTTTTTTTTTTTTTTTTTTTTTTTTTTTTTTTTTTTTTTTTTTTTTTTTTTTTTTTTTTTTTTTTTGTCTTTTTGAGACAGGGTCTCACTATGCAGGTCAGGCTGGTCTTGAGCTCACTTTTGTAGCCCAGGCTGGTCTCGAACTCACATCGATCCTCCTGCCTCAGCCTCCCAAGTGCTGAGATTACAGGTGTGCGCCATCACGCCCAGCTTCATCGCTATTTCTTAAAAGATTCTATTAGAACCCAAATGAAGTTGTAAAATAGACATTAGGAATCGGTGGAAGTATGATAAGGAATAATGTTTTTAAGAAAATAGTTCCATACGGAAAAGCAGAAAGGACAATAAGAGTTAATGGAGGGCTGGTGAGATAGCCCGGAGCACCAAGTGTCTTCGGGTCGATTTACAGCACCACATGCCAAGCCAGACCCGCCTCAGAGCACGCTGAGCCAGAGGGCCGGCGTGGTGGTGCACGCTTATAATCCCAGTGCTAGGAGGCTGAAAGCAGGGAGATCAGTAGCAATCCAAGCTGCGCAGTGAGACCTTGTACCAAATACATTAAAAAAGAAATTAATCAAGAAGAAAGTGAGCAATATGGGGAGTAAGAGGTAAGTGGAGGAAATGTCCGTCTTAGTTTAAGCATGTGTGATGCCATACCCATCCTTCCTTTCTTCTCAGGTGGTAGAATGAGTATTTGTGTCACCAGAGACAGATTCACTCATTGTAACATAGAGAGGGAAAAGGAGTCACTTCTCAAGCAGTTACTTTCTCCAGTTTCGTGGCTAAACATCTGCACTCAAAGCTGTATCCTCCAACCCTTTTCATATCCAGGTACACATACATTTAAATGCAAACAAATAGTATGGAGACAAAAATATTATATGGCAGCTTCTAGGCACACTAAGAGACAGGATACATAGGCCTTGTATTGCATTTAATTTGTCTTTAATTCCATGCTGCTTCTAGGTGGCAGATACCAAAAGGGACCAGAAAGTTCAAGCCATGCACAATGAATTTTGAAGGTCATCTGTCCCATCAAGTTCATTTGTTTATAAAAAATAAGCTATCTCATTTAAGTCAGTTTTATCAGGTGTTGTGTCACACATTAGATCTTAATTGAGATGAAGTTAATAAGCAACAACCTTGAAGCAAAGAAAACAATGCAATGAGTGCTGAAAGATCAATATGACTGGAGGAGAGTGGGCCACAAAGTGGCCACAGAAGAGTGCAGGCCAAATTCAAACTTTTGGATATGATTCTAATGGTCATGCGAAGATATTGATTGATTGACTGATTGATTGATTGATTGATTTATGCCACTGAAGAGCTTCAATGCATAAGAATAGCACAAAACTTTATAATTGATAGAAGCTCTCTCTAGTCACAGTGTGAAATAAGAGTTAGATGGATGGCAGGAGTACAGGAAGGCCAGGTAAGAAGTCATTAAATTTATCCATGAAATACAAATGTTGCCTTACTCAGGAATTGGGAAGGGACCAAGAGAAATGGGTTGATTTGAAGGCTGCTCAGAGGAATTACAAAAAGTCACAAGTAGCAAGGGGTTGAATTTGGGAGTTGAGGTAAAGGACCAACAAAGTAGGACGCCCAGGTTTCCGAATTGGGCTGTTGAATATATCACCTATGCTTAGTTAGAAGGAAGAGTGGGTATTGGAAGAAATGAGTGCGTTGTCGTTATTGAACATTCTGGTGAGATGAGATTAATAACACTATGAAACATTAAGGAGAAATGTCAGTAAATGACGTTGAGTTGAATATGCTGCCAGGAGGCTAAAAAAGAAAAGCTGCTGGGAGTTGTAAACATTAGGTCACTGATGCAGAGATAATGAGTGGATCGATGGGAAGAACCAGTGTGGATCCTCTTTGTTTTAAAGATGTGCCTGCTACTTGATTTCACCAATACCACATTACAGGATGTTTACAAAAGAATCACTGATTAGAAAAGAATCGCTAAATATAAATAAATTTAATATATTTTTAGATGAACTTTTTATGCTTTGATAAAATTTCGAGTAAACTGTTCCAAGCTTCACTTAATTTATTGAGATAAAGCTTAAGCCCTCTTCTACAAAGACTTTTGTTAATAAGTTTTAAGCTAAATATTTTATGCCATGAATTTACCTGGCTACTACAGTTAGATTTTCGGTTCACAGGATGGACAATACCAAGTAAACAAACCCATTTCTTAAAACCGCTTGTTACATTTTATAGAGAAATTTAAAATTAATACTTATCAGTTGTAAAAATATTTGTAACTTATCTAAGACTAAACATTATGGCTACAAAAAACAGAAATACAAACATAGTAAAAGTGGTACCCTAGCCGGGCGTGGTAGCACACGCCTGTAATCCCAGCACTCGGGAGGCTGAGGCAGGAGGATCGGTGCGAGTTCGAGACCAGCCTGGGCTACAAAAGGGAGCTCAAGGCCAGCCAGAACTGCATAGTGAGACCCTGTCTCAAAAAGACAAAAAAAAAAAAAAAAGAAAGTAGTGCCCTATACTTTCATATTAGAAGTAGGGTTGAGAGCACTTTAAACATTTGAATTGACAAGGAAAAGAACAGATTAAAGGAGTTTAGGATTTGAGGTCAAAGAAATCTACACTTGAATCCTGCTTTGTTATCTATTAATTGTAAGACTTTGAGCAATTGATTTAATTTTACTGAGCTAAAGTTTCTCATTATTCCTTAACCGTGAGAAAGTTTAGAATTATTTCATAGACTTATTATAGGACATAAATCTATTTCAAGAGCTTATGTATAAGTAGGTGCTTAATTAAAGTAACACTTTTTGTGTTGTTTTTCCAATAATTTTGAGAACGTCATGGTGTTTAAACAATATCTCCTGTAGTTAGCTTAAGCCTATGAATAGGGAATCTCTTAAATCAAACTAGATTTCATTAACAGCTTAATTAGTCATAGAATCTCGGAAAATGAAGAAAATGTACCTCATGAGCAAGTAGTGCCTTCAAAATAAAAAATGTAGACAATTTTAATCTGAAAATTCGTTATCTGTACTTGTACTACTATGTAAAATGATTACAAAACATCCTGATTTGTATCACTAAAAAGAAAAAATATATGTAAAAATTGAGATACAATAATTAATTATTGTGGGTCCTAAGTATCATTCCATATGAGACATTTCTGCTATTTAAATAGAACTAGTGCACAAATAGTATTAATAATGATGTTGAATCATCTTTAGCATTCTTTCAAATGTAGAATGTGGCCTGATGACGCCTCCAGTGAAGCTCCATTCAATTTCTTATTTTAGCAAAGGAGTAATGAGAGGTGTAGAACGCTAGAGACCCATGCAGGAGGGGCCTGGGGACTCACCCAGACTGCTCTGCTCTGGTCCTGTGTCCAGCCAGTCAGGCCCAAGTCTTCAGAAAGTCATGTCAGCACCTGGAGGCCCCATTGAATATGTAGACCAATGGAATGTAACAGGAATCTTTATCATCATCATTATAGAAAAAACACTGGGCATCTTTATCCCACCAGGCTTTCACAAAGAGGAGAGGGTCTCCTTAACAACATTGATAACCAGTTTTCCCAGGTGCTGAGAAACTGGTTATTGACATGCAAAGAATGAAACTAGCCTTGAGTCTCTCACCATATGCCAAAATCAAATGGATCAAATATCTAGTTATAAAAACAGAAACTACAACAGCGATGCATAAATTCCCATGTTTATAGCTTCACAATTCATAATAGCTAAGCCCTAGAAACTTCATAGATGCCTAGCAGTGGATAAATTGACAAAGAAAATGTGATACTGTTGAACCATAAAGAACAAATTCGTGTCATTTGCAGGAAGTTGGTAGATTCTAAGGCCATATTATTAAGTGATATAAGCCTGACACAGACCATTAAATATTGTGTGGCTCCTAGAGGACCTAAATATGAACAAAGGTAAAAAGAAGTCAGATTTTTGCATATGGGAAGGGGCTGGGGGAGTAAGAAGAGAGGGAAGTAGGCATGTGTTATGGTTTATGTCTAGTTATCCCTCCAAAGCCTCATGCAATCATGGGGTGGGGACTTCTAGAGTTTGAGACTTGATCCATGATCCACCGGGATAATGTGTTTTAGTGCTAATGAGATTGTCGTCTTAGTACTTCCAGGATTATGGGTGTAGCCTAAGGCCGAATAGGCTGAGGCTGAGAGTCTGAATGTGAAATAAAAAGAGAGACAGAGAGACAGACTCATACTGTTGCTCTCTGCTCCCCTGGTTGTTCTGTTGCCTCTATCGCCATTGTTGTGGTTCCACCACCATGAACTGCTGCTCTCTGCCATGTACCTCTCTGCCTTAGAGTCAGCCAAGAATGGCCTGGAACCTCCAGTGACTGTGAGCTAAATAAACCTTTCCTTCCTTCATTTTGAGCGTCAGGTATTTGTCCCAGCAACGAGTAAAAAGTAATTAAGACAGCAAGAAAGGAGATTGAAGTTATCAAGAAGGGTCCTATGCATGGTCAGTTCCCCAAAATGAATGTAAATATCCCTTATCACAAGTATATACTAATAAGAATTTTAAAAGTTGATAAACTGAAGTACTTTGAGCACTTTGGTTCTTTGAGCACTAAACTAATGAAGGAGCCTAAAGTTTTCTTTGTCATGCATGTGCTTAATGCATGTTAGCTAGTGCACCTCTGAGACTCTTAGTTATATTTACTGTAAACAAAAGCGAGGCTAATTCTGTCATTCCCACTCGAGGCTTCCCTGTCACGGCCTGTGTCTAGATGCTCCCCAAAGCCTTGCACACTCATAGCTGGGGCTCTTGGAAGTGATTGGATCCTGGGTGAATGTGGGAGATAGGGCTGGTGGTAAGGACCAACCTGGTAGGGGGTGGTGCGAATCAGTAGACTTGTAACCTGGATTGAATAAAATGGGAGAGCAGAAGAAATACCACTTTTCCTGCTGCCACATCACAATGGGATTCTCCTCTGCAGGACCCATCCACTGTGCTTCTCTGCCATGGAGCCAGCCAACTAGGTCTAACCTTTTACTTTGTTGTTGTTTCTTTCTTTTTTGCTGGACTGGGGTTCGAACTCATGACCTTGCCCTTACCAGGCAGGCACTTGTGCCACAGAGCTATCTCCCCAGCCCAGATCCAGTGAACTAGGAACTGAAACCTCTACAAGCTCTGAGACCAAATAAACCTTTCCAGCTTCACCTTATGCAGGTCAAGTATTTTGACCTAGCAATGAGAAATAAACTAAGCTATTCTCTAAAAGATGCTTCTAGTTCTACAGAGTGCTCACACAGACAGTACATGAGAACAATATAGCAAAAAGAAGGCTATCACAAGATGGCAGGTAAATTTCTGTCAAGTGAAATTAAACAGATATTTCATTAACAAATCTTTTCAGAGCCTTTCCATCAAAATATATGTCATCATTCTCTGACAGGTGAAAAGTGTATTTAGAAATTTTCAAGCCAATTTGACAAAAGATCCTCATTTTTACCAGATCATTATAAAGGAGAAATATCTAACAAAATACATTAAACAATACTGTAAGACTCCACAATTCAAAACTTGAAACCCATCTTCTCCCACTGACACATAGACTAGAGTTAAATACCTAGTCAGAAAAGATTGTGTCAACATTATCTTTTCTCTAAATGTTAGTAACTTTATACCTTTCCTCATATACATGTATTATCTCTCAGATCATTCATTAGTATTCATTTCTCAAAAATATAACGGGCATTAATTACTTATATCCAAACTTTTTTTTTTCTAGTACTGGGGACTGAACTCAGGCAGGACACTTCACTTGCAGGGCAGGACCTTATTCTACTGAGCTATCTCCCCAACGAATTATTTATATCCAAGACGTATTCTTTTCAAGTCAACTTTCATAATTGAATTAATGCCTAAGTGTCATTCTATCTCTATAACTACACTAAGTGCATATTAACTTCAAACAAAAGTATTAAGGGAGGGCCTGACAAATAGCTCAGTACCAGAGCCTGCATGGCAAGTGCAAGGTTGTGAGTTTGAACCCCGGTTCCCAGGGGGTGTGCTGAGACAGCAATTGAGACTGGGTGTGGTGGCACTCAGAGAGATAGCTCAGTAGAATAAGTGCTTGTCTGGCAAGCTGAGTTCTGAGTTCTATCTCCAGTATCACAAAAACAAAACAAACAAACAAACAAACAAAAACCTTCCAATCTAGTAGTGATACCCTGAACACCCTGTAGACCCTTCCCTAAAATAAAAATAAAAATAAAAAGTATTGGGAGGCTGGGGTATAGCTCAGTGGAACACTTTCCAAGCATGCACAAAACCTCTGAATGTATATTCAAATGAAAGGAAGAAAATATTTTTGAAAATTAATATTATAATACATATAGTGTTAGCTTGTAAGCCTGAAACTATGCCTGACCTCAGAGTAACTTTAAGCTTTAAAGCCACATTTAGGTTCAATTTTATAAGACATAAATTCTCTCCAGGATTCCTTTAAAAACTCCAACTTTAAATATTTTTATCATATAATGAAATGATTTAAAAAGAGAAAAATGTTTCCACTACCTGTTACAGCAGAAAGAGAAGAGAGAGGAAAGCCCTGGCTTCTGTGCATTAGTGCATTCCCTAGCTCTACTGTCATATGCTGACAATCAACAGAGGCAATGTAGTTGAAAAGTTAAGGTTAATCTTACTAAAATGTTCAAGATGATAGGAAGCGAAGGATGTTATGTTTTTTTTATAATTAGTAAATTGAAGAAAGGCTGACCCAGGCTGCCTTTGGTTGATTATGTGAGATAAAATAGCTGATAAAATTATGGAAAAGAGGCCCAGTTCATTAGATTATATCTAAGTTCAGACATTACAATCAAGCTACAAGTAAAACCAGATTGTCTTCCGTTTTTCTCTGTTCTCATAATTTTGTGCTAAAACCACAGATTTGTGAAAAACACCTGGCTGAGAGACTATTGGATTAGCTCTTCCCTACTGTGACAAACAGCTACAATTCCTCTCACCACTACATAATAACTATTATAGAAATATGCCACAATTACCTTACACATTTATTGCCACTGAATTGTTATTAAGCTCTTAGCTGTTGCTCCAAGGCTATCTGAACATGTCCATAGATATCTTTTAGTACACACATTCAAGAATTTCTGTACATATCCATCCTTTATATTATTATTTTGTACAGTGTTTAAGATTTTTATTATGTGCTTTGCCATTTTTCTTATATCATGCTTCGTATGTATTAGTGAATTTTCTTGGATTCATTTTCTTGTTCTTAAAGAATATTCTCAGACACTTCTATGTAACAATCTGAACAAATACAGATTCTTAATCTTTGAAAACGTATATTTAATTTTCATCATTGAAAAAGTTCACCAAGAATGGAATTCTACAATGACCATTTTCCTGAACACTTTCAAGATAATTTTCCCAGTTTTTTTTTTTTTCATTTCCTTATCAAGAAATTCTGTTATTAGTGGAGAAATTACTTGTAAATGAGATTCTAGCCTCACGTATCCATTTTAGGTAACTTTCGTTCCTTTCTTTTTTAAAATTCTATTCTTTGTCTCAAGGGTCCTGAATTTTTTCTGCATTGTTCCTAGATGAATTCCTTTAATCTTCTTGAATCTGGAGTTAGGTATCTTTCCTTCATTTTTGAAAAGAAATCTTCCATTTCTCTCCTTAATTAAAACTCCATTCTCCAGAAAATTCAATTCATTGTATGTTGTAAATTCTTCCTCTGTGAAATGTTTGGGTGAATTTTCTTTTTTTCAAAAAGCATTTAATTATTTTACAATTCATGGTTTTCAGAAATCAGACCTGGGACCTCATTCTTGCCAGGCAGGTGCTGCACTGCTGAGCTATATCTCTGATTCTTTTTTTTTTTTTTTTTTCTATTTTAAAGAGGAAAAAAAGTAGCTTCAAAGTAGGTTAGTAGGAGTTATAATAACTAATGTATCACACATTTTTGTCTTCATAGTAGTCATTCAGAGTATAAGACATAGGTATGATATCTTGTTCAAACAATATTAGCACAGCCCTTCCTCTTTAATGAACTAAGAGAAACTAGTTATATACTGATCTTCTGTATAAAATATTTTTTCTATTTTCCTTTCTTTCCTTCCCTCCCCCACCTACAATTTGTCTTCTCCTCTGAATGGTGGCTTCCACCCTCACAATATCTATTATACATTTTTTTATCTTATTTACTCATTCAGTGTCTCACACTAGTGAGACAATATAATGTTTACACATATGAGTCTGACTTATTTCACTTATGGGCATTGTCTTGAGTTGCATGTGTCTAACTATAAAAGTCTCAAGTTTATGCTTTGTGGCTGAGTAGTACTCCATTACATATATAAATCTTTTTTATCCATTCCTTGGTCGATGGGCATTTGGATTAATTCCAGGATTTAGCTTTTGCAAGTTGTGCTGCTATAAACACTGGTGCACATATATTGCTGTAGTATGTTTTCAGTCCTTTTGGCAAAATACTCAGAGGGGAAATAGCTGGATTAAATGAGGCTTCTCATTCTAGTTTTTAAAAGAATCTCCACACTGATTTCCACAGTAGTTGTAGCAGTCTTCACTCCCAACCAACTGTGAAGAAGGGTTCCTTCTCCCCACAACCTCTCCAGCATTTGTTATTGGTTGATTTCTTGGTGGTACACATTCTTTCTGAGCTGAGGTGGAACCTCACTGGATTTTGTTGCTGTTGTTTTGTTTTTGTGGTATTAGGAACTAAACTCAAAACCTTGTACTTGCCAGGAAACTACTTATGCCACTGAATTATCTCCCTGGCATCCAGTGTTGTTTTAATTTGCATCTCCTCAATGACTAATGATATTGAACATTTTTTCATGTATTTATTTGCCATTTGTATTTCTTCATCTGAGAAATATATATTCATAATAGATGCCCAATTTTTGTTTGGGTCTTTGAATTTTGGAGACCTGATTTTTTTTTCAATTTTTTATATGCTCTAGATAGAAGTTCTTTGTTTGAGGGAAAACTGGCTGTGATTTTTTTTTCCTACATTGTAGATTTTCTTTTCATTTTGTGATTTATTTTGTTGTGCAAAGCCTGTTTAATAAGGTCAGATACAATTTGTTAATTCTTTGTAATCTTTTCTTTGCAAGTCTGGACCTTATTTATGAAGTTTCTGCCTATAATGTATCTATGTCTTTGAGATTCCTACCTGTTTTCTCAGCCAGTAAATTCAGCATCTGTATTTTAATTTTTTTTTTTTTTTTTTTTTTTTTTTTTTTTTTTTTTTTTTTTTTTTTTTTTTTTTTTTTTTGGTCTTTTTGAGACAGGGTCTCGCTATGCAGTTCACGCTGGCCTTGAGCTCACTTTTTGTACCTCAGGCTAGTCTCGAACTCGCATCAATCCTCCTGCCTCAGCCTCCCAAGTGCTGGGATTACAGGCATGCGCCACCATGCCCAGCTTAGTATTTTAATATTTAGATTTTGATTCATTTTGATTTCAGTGCCTGGTGATAGACATGAGTCTAGATTTATCTGTAGCGTGTGAAAAGCCACCACTTATGAAAGAGAGTGGCTTTCTTCCTGTGAACACATTTGGCTCCTTTGTGAAAGATGGGGTGGCTGAGTGGGCTTGGGGTTGCACTTTCTGTATCTTCAGAACGACTTTCCATTAACTATTTTACCAATTCTATAACAATGCTGTTTGTTGTGTCTCTATATTTTATTTTCTAATATAATTCAGTCTTTAATAAATTTTATCAGACTTTTCGGGTTGAGTCACAGCTTTAAAAAATTCTATTTCTAGCTTCAGTAGTAACTACTATGTAAATTTCATTAAAAATTTAAGAGCTAGAGCTATAGTTCAGTGGTAGAGTAATTGCTTATCATGTGTGAATAATTGGGTTTATAAATAGTACTGAAAATACTAGTTAAATTCAGATAATGGCCATAGATAATAACAATGATTTTCTTTGGTTTTTATAATTTTCTTTTTTGTGTGTATGGTACTCACGACTGAACTCAGGATCTTGCAATGCCAGGCAGGGACTTATGTTGCTGACCCGTATCTCCAGCCCTTTTCAAATATCTTTTGTATGTTATCAAATGCTTATAATTCTGTATATGATCATTTTCACATCAGCAACTCTAATAATCTGAACCAGTAGTGTTTTTCCTAATCACTGACAGTCATAGTGTATGTTTCCTGGTATGTTCAGTTATTTTTGATGATAAGGTTGCATTCTTTTGAACATTTTTACAGAAATTCTTGAACAGGTTTTAAAGTGTATTCTTTCAGTTTGCTTTCTTCTGCCCGTTTCCTCTTCCCATGAGACAAGACAGGCAAATATGTTTTCTGTCTTTGAAACATATTTATTTACTTTTCGTATTCTCTTTGTGTTTCTTGGTTTGGTTGACTTCTTTTTTGCTTGTATTTTTTTTATTGAAATGTATACCTCATTTGTTTATGGATTGTCCTCTGGTCTTCAGATGAGTTTTCCCTTAAGTTCAAATACTGCAGATTCAGCATACATGAAACTCAATAATCTTCACAAGTTGGAATGTATAATAAGTAAATCTTAAGGAAAAAAGCATGATTCCAACCTGTAACCCCAGTGCTTGGGAGGCTGAGGCAGGGAGATCATAAAGAGTCCAAGGTCAGTCTAGGATACATAATGAGTTCAAGACCAGCCCTAAACAACAGTGAGACACTGTCTCAAAAAAACAGAGAAAAGGAAAAGAATCACCTTAAAAGTGGAGTCATTTACAGATTGCAAAAGTCCTATCAATGTGTAGTAATTCGTATCTGATTTGGATTTTAACTCAAAAAGTATTTTTAAAGGTGCCATACCATTAAGAAAACCTAAGCATCAGCTGAGTACATGTTGATATTAAAAAACTGAAATAGAATCATAATGACAAAAACTTGCATTCATTTTTGTCATAAAAGTATTGTGGCCACAGTTAAAGAATAATTTTCATGTTTTAGTGATGAAAAAAATACTTACTGGTGAGATTATATGATGCACTATATATGTGCTTAAAAGTAATCTTTCCTAGATGGGGGTAATAGATCCAGATGAGTGAAATAAAAACAATCTTGATTTAATAATGATAGTTTCATTACACATTTCCCTCAACATTTATGTATTGTTGAAGCTTGTTGAAAGCCCAAAATCCTGGCTTTAAATCCTACAGATTGGCCAGTCCTACCTATGGAGCCAAATGTCAAAGTCCAGTGAATTGATTGGTGATTTTGTGGTTTCTGCCTTTGAAGAATTCCCTGACATTCAAACCAGACATTCATGCATCTGAAAACATATCGTCTGGTATCTGGTAATTGTATGTGTGCTACACTGGACAGCATTTCATTTATCATTATGGCTGTCCTGTTTCAGGAAACCGAAGTCCCAGAAATAATACTTGGAAGCCACCTTCTTTGGTTGCCTAAGAAGGATGTTGAGTCTCCATCTGGACCCTTTCATTCTTTCATTTTTCCCTCTATCAATAAATAAATTCTGTAAATTCTCCTTCCTAAGTTTCTCACTTGTCTATTTCTTTCAATATCTTGATTGTCTCCTTCACAGCCCTCTTCCCTTTCACATTCCTAGGCTCTTAGTCAATCTTGCAGTGTTCTTTCTGGCTCACTCTAACTCATTCTTCACATGCAGCTTAATTCACTGAATGATAAATGTGAATTATACTACAGCAAAACCTTGCTTAAAACCTTATGCTTTATGGTGACAGCATTAAAACTTATCAAACACTCAAATGGCCTCTGAACCCATGGATAAATTTACCTCTGGCCACTTTCTCCAGCTTAATCCTTAAGCTACTCTTCTTAGGTTTATTCTTAAATCCAATCAGATGATCCTTGAACATATTCTTTGTGCTAACTTCCCCCAAAGTTTAGGGACTTTATATGTAATTTCTGCCTGGAACATCTCTTTCTTTTCTACATCAACAATTTAATGCCTCGTTCTTTTGATCACAGTATATCACTTCTTCAAAGAAAAATTTCCTGGACCCATGGAAATATAACTAAGCAGGAAACCCATTTCCATAGCACTGGTTCCTCTTGCCATAATCAGTGTGCTCCTCCCTCACTACTTCATAAGAGGGAAGAAGATAGGAGCCATGCTATTTTTTACTACTTCATTCTTGTAGTTTGGACAATGAGCATACAGCATGTTCTTGGAAACGGTTTAAGATGAATGAATGTTGAACATTGCACTATTTGCCATAAGTATAGTAATGACCAAGATAGATCCACTTCTTAATTTTTTTGAAAGGAGAAAAAGTACGCTTTATTTTTTAAATTTTATTTATTTTTTACTTTTAATAAGAAATAACAATGGGACAGTTTCACAACATATTAGTAGGACAACCACAATAATTACTACAACACATATTGTTGTCTCCGTAGTAGTTGTTCAAAGTACAAGATGCAGACATGATAGGTTTTCTAAACACTATTGGTACAAATATTTCTTTTCACTGAACTAACAGAAAGTAGTTGTATACATAGTCCAATATTCCATAATAGTAGTGAGTTATTGGTAGAACTGACAATATCAGAAGCTGTTGACCTGAGCCTTTCACAGCTCAGCATACTAATCTGGCTTTAAACATTCTCTCAGGCTTTCACAGAGAGCAAATTGTGTCAAGCAATGGCCATGACTCGTCCAGATGGCTGACACTGTCAAAAGATCTACAAACTGCTATACATGGTTTCAGGGTAAATACTGAGGGAATTTGACTGACCTTGTCAGATACAAAAGTTACACGTTTTGTTACATAAGTCTTGTTTTAACTTAGCCTTAACCACCCAGCAGAAAAGTGTAACCATGAGGCATAAAAAGTAAGGCCAAACCCAGTTCTTAATTTTGGAAGTTCACAACTGAAAACAACACAAGTTACCCAAGATTAAAAGTGACAAGCATTATCGTAAAAGAAATAAAGTCTATAATGCTTTCATTGTGTGCTTTACTTTGCCAATTACTTTTTGCTAGGGCTAGTGAATTAATTACTGAATGAATTTAAAGTGGTTACCATTACTAAATTGGCTCTAAAATGTTTGACAGTCACTAAATCATATTTGCTTTTCCTATATGAGATTGCTTCCAGCACTACAGCACATATCAATTATATATATATATATATATATATATATATATATATATATATATATATTGCCACTAGCCAGAATGAATTCATTAATTCCACTGTTGGTACATCAGGCTATATTACTAGTGCAGAATGTTAGAGTCCATATGAAAGATCCAAGATTGTGATTGTAGGTCAAGATTTGATTTCCCAGGCATCAAGGTTGACATTCATTCAGTTGCTATTATGGCTTTCATATATTCAATTAGGTTGAATACTCTCTCACTTCACCATGACTAGAGTATACGAATGGCCAATTAATATATATTGAGTAGAAGGATGGAAGCTGTGTTGTTATTATTGAATTACCAATAATTCCCAAGGACAGGTGAACTGAATCTGGCATTAAGCACTCTGTCATTGAAAGTGTGCTTCTTATGTGGCAGAACTGGAAAAATCTTTAATCCTGTATTGTTGGCACACTATTTTTGGCTATGACCCAAATACTGTGTTCTTAGAGAATGCTTAAAATCAATAATGGATGGCCCATTCCCAAATCCTTTCAGTTTCTAAATTGAAGCTGCCTGATCTATAAAACATTAATTTATTTTTTATTTAGCTTTTAATAAACAATGCCTAAGAGTATGTATTTAACATGTATACTATCCACAAAACTTACAAGCATCTTTGTACAGGAGCAATATTTTCTTGAAGAACAATTCAGTTCTTTGACTTATTCAAACAGAAATTTGTTGGCTCTAAGAAAGCTTAGTGCTTTTTTCCTCTTTCTTGGCATTGTTTTTGATACTGAGAATGTTTGCCATCACAAGAGGACTCCAGCAAGGACTTGGCATAGGCACTTGCATGCAACTTGCTTGGGTATAAGGCTGAGGGTGTGGATTTTGTCCTTGACATCCTGTCCCTGATAAATTGTTTACAGTAATTTGTGGCTGTCTTGACTGGGAATACCAAGCTCTGAAATACATTCTTTTGATGTCTGGAGCACTCATTACAGACTCTATATATTTTCTAAATTATTCTTCCCCCATTAGACTCATTCTTTGTCTCAAATTATCTGTGCTCTTTGCTTCTGTTCTATTTTTTGTTCTCTGTGTTAGCTATACTTTCTTGCCCAAAAGAAAAGACATTTTCCCCATGTATGATTTTTATTTGTGATCCACAAAAATCAGGTGCTATGAGATAATATTTCCAAGAATTACCTAAGGATAGTTCCATGATTAAAATTATTTTAACCAGATACTCCATTCCTCTTGTCCTTTTGAGAGATTCAATAGACAATTTCCTCCAAAAAAAATCATACATCTCCCTGCCACTATTCTTGAATTCCTCTAGTTTAAACACAGGTGTCTAGCAACACTATAAGTAGCAATAATAATTCATCTTTTTATAACTTTAATAGGAATTATCTCATATGTTAATATATTCATATATAAAGATGTGCATCTATTTCTTGAAAATTTTAAATACACTTTGACTTTTATCAATTTTATGAGTCCTTGATCATTTAAAGGTAGTTCATAGCTCTTAACTTCAGAATCAGTTTTTATAATATCTGATAAATCACTGCTTGTCAAACTTTAATATACACATAGAGCAAATGAGAATCTTAAAAGCATAGATCCCAATTCTGTGGTTCAGGTTGAGTCTGTGATTCCGGATTTTTAACAAACTCCCAAGGAATGTTACTGCTACAGGTAAGCAAATCACATTTTGAATGGCAGGTATTAGCAAATATTACTGACGCGCAAAGCCCTTGGCTCTATTGCTTACCTGCATCTCTTTATTTTTAATCTACTGCAGTGTCTATCACATCTCTGGCTTTCAATAAATACTTATTAAGAAAATTATGAGCTCCCTGAATCATTTACATTGTACGGGGAGAGATTTATGGCCCTTTTCATAGATGTTCCAAAGGGTAAAGTGATAGATGATGGACTACACAAGGGAAGAGGCCAAGATTTAGTCCTTTTAGAAAATTATATTGTTTCTATTAATAAAGGATAGCAATAGACATTATCTAGTGTCTGCCCATTTACTTCTCCCAAAGATTACTGAGGTTTCTTTGGTTTTTGAAGTCTGTAATCTTGCATTTGATTTCCATGTGTTGAAGATGAAGTTGGCCAGAGGCTTATCCCAGAGGCCAATTAGACCTGTTGCTCTTTGAAAGTTAAAATTTGGGAATATCTTTTGGCAGAGGTGGAGAATTAGAATTTTAAAATTCTAATCTAAGAGTCCATCTTCTCTCTCTCTCTCTCTCTCTGTCTCTCTCTCTCTCTCTTTCTTTTCTTTTCTTTTTAGCATCAGATCCCTACCAAAATGCTCCCAAAAGCACGAAATACAACCATTTAAACATATAATCATCTCATTAAATTTGGAACTTCAAAGACAATGTGCTCAGGCACCAAGATGAGGCTGTTGTACTGAGTGCCACTTAAGCTTCTATTAGCTTCTAAAGTAGTGAAAAGAAATAATTTTCCAATGTTAGAATCAAATTAGTGGCAATAAATATAGTTGAATAACATTTTTTTCTTTTTCTTGTAATTAGTAATTCTGCTTTCAATTGGTATAAAACAAACTTTTCAAAGAAGTCCATTCCTTTTTTGTCTCTTTCTTTCTTTCTTTCTTTCTTTCTTTCTTTCTTTCTTTCTTTCTTTATTTCTTTCTTCTTTATTCCTTTTTATACAGGGTCTCACTAATGACTCATAGTGATTCTCCTGCTTGTACCTCCCAAGTGCTAGGACAACAGGTGCGCCCCACCATGCCCAGTCTCCATCGCCGGCTAAGTGCGCTTAAGAGTGGGGCTGGTGTGGCAGGTGGGTCCAGGATCCAAACTCTGACCCCTGAGCTTCCCTAAGCAAGCACTTAATCTGCTGAGCTATACCACCAGCCCTAAGAAATCCATTCCTTATACAACTTTTTTTTTTTAATGCTCTGCCAGGCTCCTTTTGAATCAAGTGCTCTAAATAATATTTTAGCAAGAATTCTAAGAGTATAGGAAACTTACCTGCTGAGTTACTACCTTTCAATTACCCAAATAAAGAATGAAATTCAAAGCATGGAAAACTTGAATAGCAAAGGAAAATTTAAAACTAAGAAAACTGGTATTTGTGTATTCCTTTATTTCTCCTATGTATTGGAGGAAACAAATAAAGTTGATTATTTACAATTACCTTCCTACCCCCCTTTCCTCACCTGTCTGTAAGGAGAACAGATCTTATAGAAACTCCCTTTGTTGAGTAGAATGGAAAACAAAATAATTCAGGAGAATACAAGGAAGAAAGGATGAAAAAGAGATAAAAATCATTGCTAACCTGCTCCAAATCAGAAAAGGAAGTGTAGTGTATGAAACGAAGGGTGGGAAAGCTTGAAGTTTGGAACTGTGGAAACAGATGGGACAGCTGCCAGAGACAAAGACTAGACGTAACTGAAATAGACCTTAAGGAAGTTCTGCAAGGTTGAAGGGTCATGCAAAGGTAATTCCAATTTCTGCCCAATCTGGGGGTTTCGACGAACATTACTAACATCTGAGAACAGGATGATTCTTCTTTGTGTCAATTTTTCTAGCTAATCAGGAAGGTTAGCCTCAAGCACTACCAACTAGGAAGAATACTACCCTTCCTCCACTTATAAAAACTAAAATTTCTTCAGCTTTTACTTAATTTCCTGGGTAATGTGGGCTAAAGAAGTATTTGGTTGAGTAATTCAAATATTTTTATAAAAATCTACAGTAGTTATTTTTGCTTTGCAATTTTAGTCGGTATTTGTGTCTTTTAATGTATTTAGTACAGTGTCTACAGGGTCCCTCTACACAGATCAGCCTCATAGTGACCCTCCTGTTTTCAGCTTCGAAAGTGCTATGACTACAGGTGCACGCCCCCATGCCCAGTCTCGATCGCTGTCTCAGCATGCCCCAGGGGCAGGGGCCCGGCATGGCATGCTAGGGATCTGTAATTTTTTTTAAAAAATGAGTGGATATTTTATTCTTTAGACGTTTCCATTTTCTTTATCACTGGGTGAGGGAGACTCTCCCTTGCAATTCTGAGGCTGCAAAGAGCCCCAAGAGCTTCCACTTCTTGTGACACCCTCAGGCTATTCTTTTGATTCTCTGGCTCCTTCCCAGCAGTGGAGATCCTTCCAGCTCCAACTTTTTTTTTTAATTTTAATTTTTATTACTTTTAATAAGAGATAACAATATAAGAGTTTCAAAACATGTTAGTAGCACATTCACAATAATTGAGACACTGCATATTGTTGTCCTCACAAATGTTATACAAAGCACAGGGTGTAGACTTGACAAATTTTCTAATCAATATTGGTTCCGAAGGGGGAGGGGGAAGAAAAAGAAAAAAAGAAAGAAAAGAAGAAAGAAAAAAGGAGAAGAAAAAGTTTTCTTCTCTTTGAACTAGGAGGAAGTAGTTGTATATATAGTCTAAGGTTTCATAATTGCAGTGGATTACTGCTGAAACTGGCAATGTTGAAAGCTATTGATTTAAGCCTCTTACATCTCATTGTACTAATCTTTGAGCTTACTTTTAGCATTGTTATTTGGCTATGCAGTTTGAAGCCAGACTAGTAAAAAATAGAGAGTAAGGATTTCCAAGTGGGTGCAGGTATATTCAGGTTAACTTTTGAAGATTTCCTTCTAGAATCCTTACCCAAACAGGCGTATTCTGATGTAATTTAATTTGCATTATCTGCTGGAAGACCTAAGTCAAAATTATACCCCACTAGTGACTTCAAAGGGGAAGTTAGTGAATGCTGAACTAACAGGAACTATAATGAAAAGCCAACTCAAATTTAGAATTGTTCAACTGCTTTTTTGGTTTTTGATAGGCCAGGGAGTTAGAGTTCTACCTGAGAATACCAATTTCCATTGAAAAATAAGATAGACAAGTGCTAAAATTCTTACTCTAATGAAATAATTCCATGAAAATCATTTGACTTGAAATTATAGGGCCCAGCAGGATGGCTCAGTGGTCTAAAGCGCCTGTTTAGGAAAGCTTAGGCAGCTGCAGGGACCAAGGATCAATCCCCAGTACATGCTGCGCCAGCCCTGCCCTCAGGGCAGGCTGGGCCAGCCATAAAAATAAACAAACAAAAGTTTTGAAACAAGAAAAAATAAAATAAAATAAGAAATTATATGTTAACCTGATCCCATGGACATAAGGTGTCCTAATAAATTGTTATTTCTTAGAATAGAAAGACCAAGCATATCCAGACATGAGCTGACAGCTGACAAAAAATAGCTCCTTTGTATTTTTTATTATTTCTACATAGCAGTTATTCAGAGGAAGAGATGCAGACCTGCTAACTTCTCTAATGCTAGCACAAACTTTTATTCTCAATGAACTAAGGCAAATAGCTGTATATCTATCCTCTCTTGTGTATACATATATTTTTTTTTCATTTTAAAACTTCTAATACTAGGAGAAAATATAATATCATACATTATAAGTAGATTATAAGTCAAAGATACAGTATGAATCATAAAACAAAAAGTATAATTAAACAACATTCAGAAAATTACTTAATATAAGATAATTAAAATTAAATTAAACAAACCGCACCGCTGGGAGCCAAGCCCGCGCACCAGCCGCAGGTAAGCCCCCTGCGCCCCTCTGCCCCGCCTCTGCGTTCCCGGGACTAACTTCCTGTTCCAGCCCAGACCCAAACCACACCGCTGGGAGCAAAGGCTGCGCGCGCTGGCTGGGTCAACATCCCTGGCCTGCCTTCACCTCCCCCGCTCCCACCCCTTTCTTTCTTTTTTTTTTTGAACCCCTCCAGCCCAAGCTCCAGCACCAAACCCATCAA
>PVJA010019159.1:0-38821 GCA_004027025.1 Myocastor coypus | reverse complement strand
GAGAGAGAGAGAGAGAGAGAGAGAGAGAGAGAGAGAGAGAGAGAGAGAGAGAGATTTCACTCAGGCTCCTCCTCACTGGGCCTTCTTATGCTGGTGCCTGGATTCCCCCACCCCTCAGACATCCAGCAAGCAGACGTCACATTACCTGTACTTAGGCCTCTTCCTGAGCCTCTCATTTCAGTGAATTGCTACATTTCCTTGTTTTGGTTCTCCAGAAATGGCATCTTCTTCATACTCACTTCTGTGCCCTTATTTGGGTATCAACATGTGGGTGAAATGCAGCAGTCCCCTCTGAGGGTGGCTTGTCTGGGTTTGGCAAGCCTTAATTTCCTTTCACAGAGTGGTCAGTACACAGATCCTGCGAGTTCATAGGATAAGATTTCTCTCTGCTCTTAAAAGCGTTCAAGTAGCATCAACAAGGGATATGGGTCCCTCTTCTAGTATGGCTCATGTCACGGGTAAACACACATCACCTGAGGGAGATTAAATAGCTAGCTCAAGGAAACATGGCTAAAGTATTCATAACCAGGTATTAAGCTCAGTGAGTGTGTTTCTTGAGACTGAAGTAAGCTAGACACTGAGTGCATAGCTGCAAATGTGCTGAACGCAGAAGGGGAACGCGCAGACCGCGTCATAGCAGAAGCAGCTTAGAGGAGCGGTGACGACGGGGATAACACGTGATCTTGCCCAAAGGGTTTTGGTGGACACACAAGATGCTGAATACTATACAATCATTTCATAATGTTCTCATGGTTCTATAGAGTGATACACCAGAAGCGTCAAATTACTTCCTTCCCAACACACAGCTCTGGAGTCACAGGGCTGACATGCCATCCCTGCTGGTCCTACACCTGGAAACTCAAATCTCCAAATTGCGTTGACTCTTGAATCCAATAATGGCAGCTCTGGTGCCTCCACTTAAGGTCTTTCAGGGGCTCCGTGATGCTCTACCTTTTCTAGAATGAAAGCTCAGCATGCAGGACCCCTGCTTCTTCTTCCACTGGTGTTCCCGAGAACCCCACTCCTGGTCCTATGCGACCCAGCCTCTTGAAGCTACCCGCTCCTGCACAGCTTTGCTCATGCTATTTTCTTTTCATAGAAAGCAGGCATTCCTGTGTTCCTCTTCCCCACCCCTAAAAGAAGGGCAGACTCCCACTCTCAATGCCTGCTAGTTTCCTCCAATGGGAAGAGAACCAAGCAGATTTTTCTGGGAGCTTCAACCAGATCTGCCCACTGGGAAGAACTCCAGGCTCACCTGACACCCTTGCTACCTCCTGTGTGTGTACTCTCTGGCCTCATCCTGTGACTCCCCATCTGCTATAGCCTCGTGCTGACCGATATCCCATCATTTAAGATAGCAACGCCCGTCTTTGAGGACGTAAGCAGCATTTACGGATCCTCTATTTTTGGCTGCTTTCATGCTATTCTGTTCATGCTGACCTCCACTCTGGGAAGCAGGGGCTTCATTTACTTTGCTTTTATAAGCAGCTTGAATTGTGGCTAAGAGAAGCAGCACTCTCACCCAAGACCCAGCTAGGAAGTGGGAGGGCAGAGATGCGAACTGGAGACTTTCTGATTCTAAGTCTCACGTTTTTTTCCCCTCACTTCAAACACCCTGAATTCTAAGTGCGTCGGGGGCTTGTCCCAGAATGTAAGTCCTGGCTGGGAGCGGCTCAGCTCTCAATGTAAGGATTCGATGATAAAAGTTCAAATGGGAGGCGGGACCAAGATAGAGGAAGAAATGAACGGGCACTGTGAGGGGCTCCACGCTGCGTGGATGACGCCATTCGGGGAGGAGCTTCCCCCTCCCCCCCCAGCAGAAGTTCAGAAAGTGGTCCACATTTTCTGGAAACCCCAAGGCCGAGCAGCTGCAGGTTTATTTGGTTTGAATAATCCAGAGAAGCTGGCTGGGGAGGAAAACAAAACAGCGAGGCTTTCCTGAGTACCAGGGCTGAGTGGAGAAAGATGCACCGGTTTTAATTATTCTTTCTATCTCACTCCCCTCTGAATACAATGCATGCTCCCCCTCCCGTGCTCTTGCCTGCATCTAAGATGTTCAAGGCCCCCGCAGCAGCTGGGGCTGAGAGCTGGGATTGTTGGAGATCTTTCCTCCAGAGCCTGGGCTTCCCTCCATTTCCTCTTTCATCCAGACAGCCTTGGGAGCCTGCAGTCCCCAAAGAAGTTTGGCTGTGATCCTTCCAAGCTCTCTTCAAATGGCAAACTCATGGGCTGGGAGGGTTTGCTCAGCTGCCTCTGCTGCCAGCATCCTGGCTCAGGGGCTGTGTGGTTGCGGATTGGCCCAAAACAGCTGGAGGAGGGGACTGGAACGCAGGATGGTTGCCTATGGGGTCCTGAGGTATCTCCCTCCATGCGCAAATGAATAATCATGTACATGCCTGTGGGGTACAGTGTGACATCTCAACACATATAAATAATTCGCAATAATCAAATCAAGGTAATTATCAAATTGCTCACCTCAAACATTAATTGTACCTTTGAGTTGGGAACATTCAAGATCTTCTTTCAGCTACTTTGAAAAATCAAAATAATAATAATAATAATAATAATAATAATAATAATAAGAAGAAGAAGAAGAAGAAGAAGAAGAAGAAGAAGAAGAAGAAGAAGAAGAAGAAGAAGAAGAAGAAGAAGTTCACCTCAGCTACCATATTGTGCAGCAGGACCCTAGAAGTTAATTTTCCAATGTAACATTACTTCTGTATCTGGCCAACAATCCTGCCCCGTAATCCTATCCACAACCCATCTCAGACTCTCTAAATTTCCTGCTCTGCACTTTCATAAGGTCAACAGTTATTATTATTTTATTTTTTTTTTTTTTTAGCTTTAAACACTAGTGAGAACACCCAGGTTTTGTGTTCTGTGTCTCGCTTGCTCCACAAAACATGCCGCCCCACAGGTTTTTAACCCTACTATTTTCCCTTCTACTCTTAAAATATCTAGGCAGGGAGGAATTTTGTGTAACATCGTGTTCCCCTGCTATATTTTACAGTGAACAAACCAAGGCTCAGAGAAGGAGAGATTTGCCCCAAATCGCAACAAATTAGTGCGTTGCTAATTAAAAGGCCTGCTTTTAGTTGTCACAATTTCTTTCTGCTGCATTTTGTGCTGCATTTGGTGCATGCTATATGTTGTACTTGACCCTTTCTATCTCTATGACCCTGGGTGGTTGCATAACCTTCTTCCGCTTGACCTTTACTTTTATATTTATCTGTTTGGGACACTGGGGATTGAGCCCACTGTGCCACATCTCCAGGCCCTTCTCCACTTAAAACATTTTTGAGACAGGCTCTTCCTAAGTAGTCAAGTTGTCCAGGCTAGGCTCGACCTCATCAACTCTCTGCCTCTGCTTCTCAGAGTGTGGGATTCTAGGCGTGCGTACAAACAGCTTCCAACACTTATGGGTTCCTTGAGTGTAAACAAGGGCCACAATGGGACATGCTTCATGAACAAACAGAATTAATTAAGCACAACCTTTCAAAACTCTTAGCCCAAGCCTGGCACTGAGCTGCAGTTCTGCAGCCAATCCTTATTAATAGCACTGCTACTGCTGTGACTGTCAGGAAGCCCCTCCACGGATCTAGATGCATGTAGGAAAACTGCCCACTGCCACCTCTGGAAAGCCTGTCACAAGCCACCAGCCACCTGTAGGCAGACATCAACGGCTCTCAGACCTACTATGGCAGGCACCTCCTCCACCACACCTGTCCCCATCTCCAGCTTCGGGTCACTGGCTCCTGATCTGTGTTTCCACAGCTCTCAGTGCCACACTTTTATGGGACTCACACTGCTCTGCACCTCACAGGGGCGTGGTGTGTACACAGACATGAGGCTGGTGGACCGGGGGGGGGGGGGCATACATCATATGTACATATCAGTGTTCTTTATCAATTTTTAATTATTTAGTTTTTTTTTTTCCTTTTGGCCAACACAAGCTAACCTTCCTGATAGGGCTCCTTTTACTTGCCCAGCTTTATCTGCTAAGACTTCATTCCAAGCTGTGGACTGTCCTTTTAAATAATGAAATGATGAACAAATAGTGAGAGAATGGCAGGGCATGCTCCCAACCATGCCTGCTCCCGCGGTGCATGCCTCCGGTCCTCTGCTGGGGCGGGACCATTGCACTTTACTTATCTTAACTTTTAAAAATTGTATTAGTATATATTTGGAGTACATGGAGTTTAATCATCTTGTGGGTGGGTGGGTACAGGTACACATTGTAGCTTTTGTAAAAATTTCCCTTAAGTTCCCTCCCCCAGTCTTCCACCCTTTTCTAATTTTCCTGGTTTGATTTTAATTTTTGTTGATATTGTTGATCTTTGCTCTGGCTATGACACATAATTATTACACTCAATGAAGTTACTGGGTTCCTGTACTTGACATGTTTGACATGTCTTTCTTTTACTTACACATATTTCCCCTTTTTGGCCTTACACATCTCTCTCTCTCTCTCTCTCTCTCTCTCTTTCTGTCTCTCCGAACCTTCCACTTCTCTCTCTCTTCCCTCCATCAGTCTCTCCTCTTTCTGTCTCTCTTTGTCTGCTTTTCTCTTTTTCTCTTTCTCTCTTTCTCTCCTCTCCATCTCTCTCTGTGTCTCTCTGTATCTTTCTGTCTCTTTCCTTCTCCCATCTGTCTCTTCTCTCTGTCTGTCTCTCTGCCTCTTGCTTTCTCTGTCACTGTCTCTTTGTTGCTTTCTTTCTATCTCTCCCTCTGTCCTTCTCTGTCTCTATGTCTCTGTCTCTGTCTATCTCTCTCTGTCCCTCCTTCTATATCCCTCTCTATGCTTCTGTCTCAGTGTCTCTGTGTCTGTCTGTCTGTCTGTCTGTCCATCTGTCTGTCTCTATTCCCCATGCACAGGCCCACTGTCCCAATCCTTCACCATTTTGCTAACATCAAGGCAACAAAAATGCGCTGTCTAACTCTATAAGCTTGATCTGTGCCTTTCCAAAGCTTCCCTTTGAGCTTCTCCTTCCACTGTAAAAGTGAAAGCGGCCTTCTGCTCACAGAAAATGGGATTGAATCATTAGTGACTGAAAACTGAGTTTTGCTATCTCTTGCAAAAACCTTCTGCTCTCAGTTCCTGTGAACATATTTTTGGACTCAATCTGCTATCAAAACACATAAATTAGTCCCCAATTTTGGATGTCAAATTCAGTTATCTCTTTTGTTAAGAAGGGAAGTGAGTAACAATGCATTCTGGTTGGAAGCCAAGCTAGCATCTCAGCACAGAATGTTATTAAAAACTCTCGGTCCACCAATTCCTGTGATATTGTTAAAAGCTTGAACATGCTCAGCTGCTCAGACACATTTTCTTGGGTTGTTCGTCCCCAGGTCCCAGGTCACATTTAACCTGGGGAGCAGTTACTATTTCAGGAAGAAATGGCTGGAAGCACTTTTTTCCATCCACAACTTTGTGGATTCAAACTTTATTAATGAAGAAGTTTGGGGCAAAAAAATGTGATCTACTCCAGCGGGTATCCGAAACTCCCCACCCCAGCTCTAGGCCAGTGCAGAGCAAGTTGCCCATTAGGAAGAAGAAGGAGAAAAAAGAAAAGGTTTTCACCATTTATAATTGCATTATGAGTTTCATCACAAAACTCATTTTAATTCTGACTGAAACCCAGCCTTGCCTTTTTCTGTACTCTCCCACGTAAAGTTATTAAGTCTGGGTTGAAGTTCAACCTATTCTTCCTGGTTTCAGCATATTAATATGGTTTATTGGAGTTTCATTGCCTCTTCCCTCGCGAGGGTTCTGAATCTCAGCTCAATTTACATTTCCCCCTTCTGCCTGGGCTCTTGTTTCATTTTGCTGTTGGGAGGAGGAAGAGGAGTAGTCTGACTGGAGTTTCTTATTTTGAGGATGAGGACACAATCCGGGGGAGGAAAGTCAATCATAGAAGAGGAAACCTCAGATTTCTTGGTGCATCATTCTTCATGATGAATCTTTCCTGAGCATTGGAGTCTATCTGCCAGGACACTGGAGTCCACCTGCCAGCCCTTCCTTCTGTTATTTTTTACAGGTGCCATTTGTCATATGTCTACTAAGTCAACACTTCCTTTAGGCATTGCAAAAGGTTAAGACATACGGACACCACACCCTTGCCCTTTGGGGTATTTAGGTCTATTCTTTATAACCACTTCCCTTTTTATCCATTGGGAAAATGCTTTCTTCAGAGGATGGGGGTGGGGGGGAACCAAATCTGTTTCTGCAACAGTATCTTGGACATTCAATACAATGTATACAACAGTAAGATATCTAGCTTTACAGACCTTTCAAACTACTAGAAGATACCAACATTGACTGTGGGTTGTATATAACTACACATAGAAATAAAGCCACAGAGGAGAAGGATGTCGCTCCAAAGAGAGTAACTTGCAAAGGATTTACCAAGGGTAGAAGGTGACCGAAGAAGACCAACCTCCATAAAGTAACAGGAGCAGCTGGGAGATGGGAAGTTTTCAGTCATAGAGGGGAACATATGCCGCGGGCCTGAGGCAGGAAGGAGCAGAGAGTATTTAGAAGGATAGTGTACAGGGTGGTGTGAGTGCGGCTGGAGAGGCAGCCATGACTGAACCTCGCAGGAATGCAAAGGCCATGGGAAGAGGGTGAGTCTTTCAAACAAAGTACAAAGGAAGCCATTAGACAGTTTTACCGAAAAATTACTGTATTGAGATTTTTCATTTTGAAATATCCCTCCTTTTAAGTGCTGTGAAAAGGCTGGAGCGGGGCTAAATTGAATAGGGGACATCAGTTTTTAGGCTAAGGCCACTGTTTCCGTGACATACATAGCAGTGACAGGTAGGTGAGCAAAGCCACTAGAGAGGTAAAAGTACTTTCAAGGAAGGAGAGATTATCTCTGGGGCATGTGCTGAGGTTATCTGGAGAAAATTAAGTTACAATGTAAGCAGGATTGGGGTCATGGCCCCTGAAAATGACAAAGGGAAGTTCTGGTAGCAAAGAAGGCACATGCAAAGGCTCAGGCCATGTCATCTACTCTTCAGTCCACACCACATGTGTGCGAAGGACTTAGGGAGGGAACCAGGCAGCAGCCACGCCTTACAGCTCTTCTACCAATTAAACATGCTCTGTGATGTGAAGCATTCTGCAGCCAGCCCTGGACACTTATTACAAAGCCTGGATGATTCTAAAGCAAGGTGTCCAAGGAACTATGTCTTAAAAATAAATTGCAGACAATTTCAGTATGGCGTGCAGCCATGTTAAGTGTGGTTGAATTTCCCTTTCTAAGACCTGAAAATACACCCCACATGTGTTCCAGTCACTTCAGTTCAGCTCTAGCACCAGATATGAACATCGCCTTGCATCAAAGACCCAAAGGCACAGATTGGATTGCTCTTCTCGGGGGAAAGATGTGCAGTAGGGGTTGAAGCAAATAAATTGTACACAAGATTCATTGTGAGCAAAGTTATAATCCAGAGCAGCTACACAAGAGGCATATTGATGAGACAGGCCATCCTAATGTGTAAGCATTGAGAATGGATGGTTTCTTAGGCTTAGAAAGAATGCTGCACTCCAGATAACTCAGTCAAAAGAACAGAGACTACTCCAGTATCACTGCATTCCAACCAAGAGAGGAGAGTGATAGTTTAAATTGACCAGAAGGAAAAGTGTAAGAGTTCTTCGTGATAGATATTTTATGCAGTAATGATATCAATATAAATCTATTGGTGTGTGTGTGTGTGTGTGTGTGTGTGTGTGTGTGTGTGTGTTTGTGTATGTGTATCTGTGAATTCAGGATGCATCCATGAACTTTCCTGATTTTTCAGTAATTCTCTATTTCTGATCCTAAGCAAAGAACGGATGATCACCTGTGATGCGGTAGTTAAGTATAAGCAGGCATATCCTGAAAGTCCTACATGATTTAAATGATTTTATGATTCAGGTACTGGTCAAATATTTCCAAATAAAAATATCAAGTACTTAAAGTATCCTCTTCTCTTCTCTTCTCTTCTCTTCTCTTCTCTTCTCTTCTCTTCTCTGCTCTGCTCTGCTCTGCTCTGCTCTGCTCTGCTCTGCTCTGCTCTGCTCTACTCTGCTCTTCTGAACTTCACATAAACCATAGTCATCTGTTCTCTGGGTCCCTCTAGGATGGGGAACTCGTTACCTGGCAATGACCCCCTTCCAATATTAAGAAAACATTATCACAACTACTAACATCTTTACGATTTATTGAGCCATTACAGGGTCTTAGGTACTGAGCTAAGACCTTTATGAGCATTATTTCATTTATTCAGCACAATAATTCTATAACTATGCCATTATCACTGTACTGTAGATAATAAAACTAAAGCTCAGAAAGTTTAAGTAACTAAAACAAAGTGCACATTCAGTAGCAGAAGAACACTTTTCCAAATTCAATTGCATATTCTATTGTCACTCATCACTCTTATTCCTCTAGTTTTGCTTCTGAAGGCCTCAGGACCTAGCCAGTTCATTTTTTTTTTGAGACAAATGATAACTATGTTTGTTTTGTGGAACCAGGGATTGAACTCAGGCCCTTGAGCTTGACAGGCAAGCGCTTATTCTACTGAGCTATCTCCCCAGCCTGACAAATGATAACTATGGACATTTCTCTGTGAGCTTAATGTGTGATAGAAAGTTAGACTGAATTCACATATTATTAAGCATTCACACTGCTCTACTTCCACGTGTAGACACACAGAAGAGCTGATCAAATCACTGTACATCTGAGACCTACTTTTTAAAATTTATTTTTTAATTGATAGATTAAAAATTATAGGTTCATGGAGCATTTTGACATACATTTACATTGTATAATATGCAAGCTAGGTATCTGTATCTTCCCAAGTATTTACCTTTTTTAGTGAAAACATTGAACTCTTCCATTTTTGGGGGAAGTATAAAAATAGTCATTATCTGTAGCTATATACAATAAAATACCAGAATTTAATTCTCTTATTTAATTATATATTATACTTACTGACCAAAGTTTCCATATTGTTCACACGTTAGACTCTGCAGACCACTATTCTACTCCTATTTTGCATAAGATCATTTTTTTTAATTCCACGTGGGAGTGAAATCATGCAGCGTTTGCCATTCCGTGCTCATTTGTGCTTGCCCGGCTCAGCGTCACGGTGCCCAGCTCGACGCACGCTGTTGCAAGAGCGAGCGCTGCCTGCCGTCCGCGCTAAGCACAACCTTGCTATACAAACACACCGCACATTCTTCGTTCATCCTTCAGTTCATGGCCAAGCACAGTATTTTATTTGTGGGCTGTTGTGAATAGTGCTACAATACACATTGGACGTGTGTTTGACACACTCACTTCACTTCCTTTGGATGTATATCCAGTTGTGTGAATGCAAGATCACATGGGAGCTCTATTTTTAATTATGTAGCATCTTCTTCCTGTTTTCTGTAATGACTATTTTAGTTTCTATTTTTATCACCGGTATGTAAAGGTTCTCCTTTCCCTATATCCTTACTAGTACTTAATATCACCCATTCATTTTTAATTCATTCACTCATGTATTGTAACTTTTGTAACTAAAGTGAGATGATAGCTCAGGTGACTCATTATGCTTCCTGCGTCACATCCCAGCATTATGCTGAGTATATTCACATGTTTGTTGCTCTTTTGTATGCATAGTTCTCAGGAATATCTGGTTAGGTAATGCAGTATACATACATGTATATATATATACTTTAGAGAAAGGTCTACAGGATGTTTAGCGTCTCAGTACTAGATTGACCTTGTAGTAATACAGCTGTTTACAGTCTCCAAAGAGCTGGGAATACAAGTGCATTCCACCACGTCCAGTCTCAATTGAGGTCTCAGTATGCCCTGGGGGAAGGGCTGGCACACTAGGCCCAGGGATCAAACCCCTGGCCCTTGAGCCTGCCTGCAGGCGCATTAATCTACTCAGCTATTTGGCTGGCCCCCATGCATTCTTTTAAAAATCAGATTTATTTTCTATGCTTAAGTTGCTTGAATCTCTTATGTAGTTCAGAGATTGCCCTCTTGTCAAATGTACAATTTCTAACTATTTTCTCACACCTTGTAGATTATGTTTTCACTTTAATACCTCTATTCATGTATATGGAATGAAGATTCTATCATCTCACAGTATTGCTTTTAGAATTTAGTAATATATCTATGTAAAGTACTTTGTACACTGCCAGATACAGAGCACATATGTTCAGTGATTTCAGCTTCCCCTCCTGCTGGGGTTCCTTCAGTTCTTCTTTCATGATGATTCTCTTCCATTCTTTCTTTAAGAGGTTGTAAGGTATCTACAAATATTTTTTTTTCAGAATCTTCAATGCCAAACCCACTTCTCAAGATTACTTCTACTTAGAGTACTTCCAAGAACAACACAGAAAAGTCTTGTATGTAGTGTTCATTACCTGCCTACACCGAAGTGGAACCATCTCCCCAACATAACGTAGACCAGCGGTTCTCAACCTGGGGTCGCGACACCAGCGGGGGTCAAATGACAAAAACATCGGAGTTGCCTAAAGTCATTCTGACTTCAAACTGTAGCAAAATTACAGTTTTGAAGTAGCCATCAAAATTATTTTTTGGTTTGGGGTCACTGCAACATGAGGAACTGTAGTGCGGGGTCATGGCATCAGAAAGGTTGAGAACCACTGACCTAGACAATTTATTGCTTTAAATGTGGCCTCTTTATTGTCTCAAGTATAGTGGATGGTCATATACTGACCTCCACTGGGAGCTTCAAGAGATATGCAAAGTAGCATCTCAGCTGGAAAAGTAATTTTTAAAAATATTAACCAATAAACATTCATCAATCTGCTACCTGAATCGCAATGTTGATGAAGCCTAAATCTCTGTCATTGGGACTATTGTGTCATAACCTTGATGGCAGTGTATTCATATTGTATTCAGTGCTATGGGAAACCACGGCAGCTGTGATCTCAAGCATAGCACATAGCGCTTAGGGTGTTCATAAGGTCAAAGATGGAAGAAACCACATGCCTTCATCAAAGGCCTGTGGCAGTTCCGATGGTCTCAACAGGAGATCACATATGTCATCTGAAAACAACGCAACACCTTACAGAGATATTGACACATCCTTGAAATTGTGGCTAAGGGAATACTTAGGATTCTCATAAAGAATATCAATATATGGCCTCTGCTTTCAGAGGATTATCAACTAGTTCTAGAGATTATTAGCCAAATTTGGATGATCTATGTATCACAGCTAGAGAAGCAATGATAAATTTAGTAAGTTTATAGGCAAGTGTGTTCCATCCCTTTCATGTGTCTCAGAAGGGCAAAAGAGCCACAGATGGCCTTGAAGAAGCTGAGAAAAAAAAGGGAAGGGATTTCCCAAGGACTTGCCTAGGGACCATGTCACCATGTATTGCTCTGGCCAGCTGTGCTCTGGACAAGTTCTATGTCTTTTTGACCTTTTCCCCATAATAGGTAGCAAGCATCACATATTGTTGTACAGGAATATAAGGTCATAATTCCTTTTGTTCTGGAAGACGGGACACATTACTCAACCCTGTGTAATGCTTCAGCACTATGGACAGATCAAGGCGCAACTTAGGCTGTTGCTTAGTCTATGATCAAAGGGCCAGCACCTTGGCTGCTCCCAGGCCCTGCAGGAGAACGGGAAAGGGTGAACGCTGTCCTGGAAATGCTCCTTGGGAGATCTGCCCTCAAGTGGATTTCCTCCTCTTTAACATGATTTGCTGTCATTGCGACAGGTTCGATTTTACTTTTTAAAACTGTAGCTGGCGGTTTCACAGGCCTATGCTATGATCTGGGTGTATAAATCCATAAAAAATGTCACTGAATTTTATAGTCTCCATCTGTGTTCGTTACCATATTTATGACAGATCACAATGCACTAATAAATATCAATGCCAAGTGGAGACAAGGATTCAGGAAAACAATCACCATCATTACTTTCCCTCTTGTCCTGTACATGTCGCAAACCTCCTCCTACCTCCAGAAATCTGAGCGAGAAGCCCACTAGGCCATAAAACAAAAGACTGTGCTTTTCTATATCATTCTCTGGCCCTCCTGGAAGACTGGATCTCACTTCTCTTCAAGTCTTAGTTCTGTTATCTTCCAAATATGGATAACACTTTGGAGAATTGTTTGGGATTTAAGATAAGAAATGCCTATGAGTTTCCCTATTGCGAGCACACGGAGGGAGGTGGGATGGCCTGGAACTAATTCTCCAGGTTCCTGTTGAGGCTAGAAGACTGAAGATGTTCACACGTGAACACCACTCCCATCTGGAGGGTGCTACGCCATGTATTCCTTGCTTCATTTGCCTCGCGGAAAACCAGTTGAAATCGCTCACTCAGTTTTTATCTTATTCCACTGCACATGCCAATTTTCAAAGCCGCTCTCCCAGCGTATGTGTTTAAGAATAAAAGCAATACTACTCACCTATTACAGGACACTCAGAATCTTTTAGATATTCAAGGAGGCACATTATGTACACTTTCCCCCAAGGAATCTCTATTTTACAGATGAGAAAAATGAGACTTGAGGAGACAACAAGCCTCTCCTGGGTTTCACAGTGAGCAAAGGACAGAACTGAAACCCACGTTCAGACCTCCCTCACTTTGGAGGATACGTCCCTGGTGAGCACGCTGCGTCATACAAGGGCTGTGGATTCTTCTCTGTGTGGGAGCTGAGATAATGTGAGCTAAGTCTTCCCAACACCGCCCATATGCATGTTCCATGACATCTTCAGGATTTGTAGACTCCAAGGTTATTTCCAATTATCTTTTATAAATTGGTGTATTGTCTTACTTTCTGTGTTATAGACGCTCTGGTATCTAGGCCTTCCTGACTGAAGAGAAACTGCTCTTCCAGGACTGGTTAAATCTTAAAGACAGCAGAAGACTCCCCTAGCAGGAACCTTTCCATATGAAAGGGAACCAGAGCCCCTACTGAGAGCACCTCTTCCATTTGGCTCTTAAACTATGTAGGCTATATTTCACTTTCTTAATCATCGTAGGGCCAGACACTGGGGAACTAGGGGCAGTCCTGACACCACATAGCCTGAAAAATTATTCTAAGTAACCATTCCTGAATCTGTCCGCACTGATTTCTCTCTCCTGTTCCTTCCTGCAGTAACCACAATACAGGTTCTTGTACACACTTTCTTCCTCTGAGCAGTCCCCAGTGTGTTTCCATCTGGCTTGGCAGTGGCCTACTGTGCACCAGTTTCTGCAAGCTGAATACACAGATGCTGTGTTTAGCCACAGTCATGTCTCTATCTGTGCTTTCTTACTGCTGACTGAAGCAAGTCCCATGTATATTAGAAAACAACAACAACAACACATTGATCTTCACATTTTCTGCCTTGGTTTTCATTGCTTAAGTTTTGTTGTTGCTTAAAAAGTCAGTATAAGAATCTCATAGAACTTTTAACAATTTTGATTTAATCTAGGCAGCATGAATTTTACACACTATGACTTACTGATCAGCCACCAGGGATATGTTATCATGCTTGGTATCACAAATAATATATTTCTTTCAAAAGACTCAAATCTTGCTTTCACAAAGATCCCAGTCTACAGGCAAGGACAGATATAATCTACAGGCCGTTCTACATTTATGCCTAGAGTGAGGCTGGACTGAAAGGCATCTGCCTGCCTAGTGGTGGTGAACCTATGGCACTTGTGCCACAGCAAGTTGCTGGTGTCATTGAAAACTCCAAAAAGTTTGCCTTCCTGGCTGAGTATGGGCAAGGGCTCAAGTTCAATTGCTGGGGGAAAAAGCAGAGTTGAATTTGATGGTAGAGTTCAGAATAGGGCATCCACAGGTGAAGGAAAAAGCATCTTTTAGTTCTCCACATTTTGCTTTGTCTTTAGAAGGTATCAAGATTGTCTATACCAAGAGCCAGCCTGACAGCTCAGCAGATTAAAGCACATGGTTAGGCAGATGCACGGACTGAGGTTTGATCCTCAGTGTGCTGTGCTGGTCCTGCCCCTAGTGCACACTGAGATGGTGGTTGAGACTGGGCATGGCGACGTGTGCCTGTCATCCCAGGGCTTGCGAGGCTGAAAACAGGAGGATCACTACAAGTCTGCTCTGTGTAGTGAGACCTTTTAGACCCTGTATTAAATATATTCAAATAAATTGTCTGTCCCTTTCCTAGATGCCCCTCTGATTTTGTTATTTCCTGAGGACATGCCATCTGAAAATTTGGAAAAGATAAAAATGTAATAGGAATTATAAGGTTTAAAAAAGCCCCTACAAGATATGTGCTGTTGCCATCCACATTTCATACAGATAAAGACAGGCTCTGAGTGGTCAGATCCTCACTTGGCTATAGAACTGGCACACAACTGAATAAATACATGAGTTCTCATATCATTCCAAAGCCTGTGCTCTTAGTTCTTAGTTATTTAAATTTTCTTTTCTTTTCTTTTCTTTCTTTTCTTTCTTTTTTTTTTTTTTTTTGTCCTTTTGAGACAGGGTCTTGCTATGCAGTTCAAGCTGGCCCTGAGCTCACTTTTCTAGCCCAGGCTGGTGTTCAACTCACATTGATCCTCCTGCCTCAGCCTCCCAAGTGCTTGAGTTACAGGCGTGCACCACCATGCCCAGCTATTAAAATGTTTTTGTCAAATCATTGAGTAAGTCAGTGGCTAAGAACCTGTATTTCTCTATGTATTAAAAATGGTTTTAAAACTGGAATACCTGGAAAATGTAGCAATGAAGAAACAGTGGTTGGGGAAGGAAAACATCTGGGGACCACACTTTCCAGTGCTCCAAACTGCCCAACTGGCTTTCCCCAAGCCATGTGGCCACTCCTACTTTTCCACCCCCACCTTCAGACCACAGTCAGGATCTTGCAGCTCTCTGAGCTGCAACCTACTTCAGTACTTCCTCCTGCAAATTTTGCATCTTCTTTCTTTTTGTTACACACACACACACACACACACACACACACACACACGCAGTTGTATGTGCATTTATGATATGGCAGAGATAAAAAGATGTGGATGAAAGATTACAAATCAACTGAATATACATGAAGTGAGAATTACTGAGCTTATTTTCATCTCAAGTGACAAGTAAGCAGGGGGTTGTTGACGCTGGTGATGTGTCAGCCGCAGGAGGATGTACCCATGGAAGCATTAAGGTTTCAGAGAAGTGGGATGGCATTCCACTTTGCTGTGGTAAGAAGGCATGGGAAGGACAGTGTTAAGTTCTGAATCACATGACATAAAGCAGGAAGACAAAATTCAGTGACACCGAGACAAGGTAAGAAACACAAAGAAAGCATCTCCACAGCATCCCGTATTCACTCGAAGAAGAAGATTTTAAAATCATAATAGTATTAATGTATTGCTTTAAGGCAGAAAGTTAATTACTTCCAGAGAGTATCAACTGGCTAGCAGAGGAAGAAAAGCTCTGAGGCGCTAAATTTTTTCCCATCGCCTAGAGCATGATGGACTAGGCTAAATGTTTCTTATTTTGTAACAAAAATGAAGGAGAGAAGAAACTTTCAGAGGGGATGTTTATGGTCATGCCAGTGTTTATGGTGATAGTTTCACAGGTATGTAGTACTTTTCCTCAAAGTAATTGAGGTCTATACATTTAGGAATTGTGAATAAACTGAAAAACTAAAAGTGTGAACAAACCGAACAAATGAAAATGCAGTTAGCTCCATAATTATGGTTACACAGTTTCTAATATTAATACTAAAAATCAAATAATTCAAAGGCAATAACACCAAGTAAGGACATATGTTCAAGGAAGCAGGTGCCAACAAACTAATAATTTTTTGCAGGGCGCTTTTGCAATACATAACAAGTAACTTATGCAGCTTCTTAGACCAGGCTTTGCTAATGACCATAGTGACTACAGTGTCTCATTAATTCGATTTAATAGGGTAAAGAGTAAGCGGTAGAATGTCTGTTACTCATAAAGTATGTTTCCAGGGAATGAGCTATGAATACTCTCCAGAATGTTCATGAAATTGCACACACCTTAACCTGTCAGCAAACGTGCTCTGGGGAAGCCAGCATTTTGAACTTGGATCTGCAAACATAAGAACTAGTAGGTTTTTATTAAACTGAATCTTTCTGCCTCACTTTTGAATTCTTCCTGGAATGAACAAGCCTTATCCGTGGATATGAAATAAAAAGTCTTTAATTCTAATAATCCAGGATTTAATATGATAAGGACATCTTTCAAAGCCTTCAGATAAGCCTTTTTCTCCAGGATGTGTATAACAGAATTGTGAGGTTGGGCCAGCTGGGGCGCATTTGCCTAGCGGGGGGCAAGGCTGTGGGTGGCCAGGGGGCAGCTTGGCTGCTGGGCTCTCACCGTCTGCAATGAAGTGCTCGGGCACGTGCAGCGTCACCTTCACGGTGAGCGGGCAGGACATCTGGCTGCCGCACACCATCGCCAGGATGCAGGAGCTCACAGCGATCAGGGTCAGGGAGGTCTTGTTCACCGGGCTTTTCAGTAAACCTAGCAAGGCAAACACAAAAAGAGACATGATTCTGTGGGGCGAGGAGTGGCAGCGGCATGGAGTTGAAGAATCGCATCATTTCCTAAGTTGAAATCTGCGAAAAACAAAGCAAAAGCCCTCTGTCTTCTTACCTCTGTGGGCTCTTGCTTGGTCCTGAGTCAATGCTTTGAGAAATGGGGGAGGGGGCAGCTGCCTCATCTCCTCCTCAGAACTATAATAGAATCTCTGAGTAAACTATTACAAAAGGAGGAAAGGTTCATCTTGGCTCATGGTTTCAGAGGGTTTGGCTGGCTCCACAGTTCTTGGCCTGTGATACGACACAGAGTCGTGGCTGAGGGCCTGACAACCAAAGATGCTCAACCCATGGCAGTGAGGAAGGAAAGTAGCAAGTAAGGGCCAGGACAAGACACAGCCCCGGCGGCATGCCCAGGGACCCACTCCCTTTAAATAGGTGTCACCTCCTACTTGGCACCACCTCCTAATAGTGCCTTCAAATTATGAATCCATCAATAGATTAATCATTTGGTGACATTAGAACACAATCCAATTACCTTCCGAAAGCGTCACTTGTGAACATACATTAATTAACATATGTGCCTTAGGGGATATTTAATATTCAACCACCTACTGGGGGCTCACTGTTTATTTTGCCAAGGACAACAGAAATAAGCTTCTGGAGAATTGTGGCCCTTCTCAGTGCTCTCCACTCCACTTTGGTCATTATTGATAATAATTAGATTATGTTCATTTCCCCACTCTCTGGAGTGACAAAGGGAAAGCACTGCACTGTGGAGCTGAGTAGAGAGCTTGATAGGATGGAAGCATTACAATCGGACGACTTTGGAGGCACAGTTTGGTGTTAGCTCTCTTGAGCTGTGTAGCCTGCCTTATTCTCCAAACCTCAGTTCCTTTATGAGCACCACAGTGTACTTCATGGGATTATGGTGGCAATTACATGGAGTAATAAATCAGTATCAATAGTGGTATCTGTAAAGATGATAGAGATATAGACACAATGGCTACAATACAGAAAGACCACACAGCTGGAAGCTGGTTATCTAAGTCAGTTTCTTGTAAGGAGCATCCCCTTGTGAGACATCCATAGAGCACAATTAGAATAGCTCCATCCTGGAGGAGTTTACAGGCTAGGAGAGAAAAGCAATATTGCTCACAGGTAATTATGTTCCAAGACAAATTATGTTAAGACCTATACAAGAATAGGTCACCCCAGAAGAGGGAGATTGCAGCTGTATGGCTAGCAGTGCACTGCGCCAAGTAAGTTAGTCTGCCCTGGGCACTCCTCATTTCTCATTTCGTTGGATTGGTCCTGTACACCTATCCTGCGTATTCTGTTACCAGCACTGGAGCAGTACTCATCAAATTTCTTGTGCTTGCTCAACTCTTTTTTTGAGCAAATTCTTATCTTCAAACCTGCTGGATAGTGCTCTGCAGTCACTCCAGGAGGTGTCCAGCATGACCCATTCAAAATGAGTCCCCTCACCTGCTCAAGGCTCCCTCTCTTCTGAGCTCCATAATATACATGAGCTCCACCATGGAGATAGTCACACATGCACTTGCTATCACTCAGGCTTTTGTCTTCCTGCTTTATGGAAATGAAGCAGTCATGTAGTCATTTGTTTCCTTCACGTTTAAAAAAATTTTAATGTCTTTGGTGCAGGGCCTTTCTAAGCAGCTCAGACTACCACTGATCTTCCTGTTTTCAGCCTCCTCAGTGCTGGGATTTATATAAGCATGTACAACTACACCTAGAGTTTAGCAAGTACTAAATTCGGTGGCCACCTCAGCCTGCCCAGGGTCAGGGGCAGTGTGGCATGTGGTGCCGGCGATCAAACCCTGGTCCCAGCGCTTGTATAAGCAGTTGTTTAGCCTGCTGAGCTATCTCTCCAGCCCACATAGTGCTGTTTCTATACCCTGAGTAATTTTACATTTCCCTCATCATTGCTGTTTGCATGGGCATATCTGCCCCTTCACTCTCTCCTGAAACCCTCCAGAAGTCTTTCAGCATTCCATCACAGGATGTGTCACATGCTCAGTAGCTTCACATTGTATCTTCCTAATGACTCCCTCTGTCCCAACCATCTCTCCTATCTATGAAGGTGTTTGAAATTGTGTCTAGTTGTTCCCCCAAAGCCTCATGCGATAGTTATGGCAGACATCGAGAGTTTGTGATTAATTCATGAAGCAATACTGAGATTATAGGTGTGAGTGCTACTCCCGTTCTGGGGCAGACAGCCAGAATACTGACTGTGTAAGTAAGGGTGAGAGTCGCGCCAGTGGCCACAGCCTCTGCTCCTCCCTTTTGGCTCTTGCTCTTTCGCTGGTTTGTGCTGCTACAAACTGTTGCTCTCTGCTGTGTGCCACTCTGCCTTCCAGCAAGCCAAGTGTGGACTGATACCTCCACAAACTGTGAACTAAATAATAAACCTCTCCTCCCTTGATTTTTGGTGCCAGGTATTTTGTCCCAGCAATGAGAGAAAAGTAACCAAGACAGAACCCCCAAATGCTGCAGAACCTGAGGGTCCAGTTTTTATTATCTCAACAATGGTTTAGCATTTCATTCTTTAGGTAGAGCACCCCTTCTTCCCCTGGGTTCTTTCTCATCTCTATTGGTGATATGTCATTAATGTAAATTCTTCATTCAGTTAAAAGTATCCACACTCACTGTATTTTGTCATAAATCTTATTCTCAGCACATTAAGTTCTGTGCATAAAGGGCAAACTCCTGCAGCATACATGCTCCTGTCCTTTGCTTATCATTTTATATCGGTGCCTAGTATGGTGCCTGGTATAGGGTTGAGTCTCAGTCACCACAGACACTCCCAGGACTGATAGTGACAAGATTAGTAACCAACACTTCAAGCCCTGAGAACTTAGAACACCAGCTAGCATGGTCACACTAATGGGCTTCCCTGGAACAAGAGTTTTTTTAGGATGTTTTATGAATATCTATTTTTCTTAATAAAAGTAAACTGCTTGAAAGAAGAGATCCCAGTTCCCATCTTCTCTTTGTTTGTTTGTTTATTCGTTTTGTTTCATCTCTCTCACTGCCTGGGTCCTAGAAGTTACTTAGACTTATACTGTTGAAAATATAAATTTTAGTGTTTATGTGTGCATAGCACATAATCAGGACATTCATCCTGAGGAGCTGGCACATGGACAGGGCACTTCTTGCATTTTCTCTCATCCCCTTTTCTCTCCCTTCCTCTCTTTCCATCTCTTGGACTCCTTCCTTTGTGAAAAGATCTGTTTAGTTTTAGAAAAGGATCTTCATCTTTCTCCCCTGTCCTAAGTCAATGCATGGCACAGTCATAGATATACACACACTTGCAGTTGTTCCAGTTGTAGAAGAGAATGAAAGAAGTAAATAAGAAAAATGGTTCTAGTGTCAGGATGCTGAAAATCTCAAAAATCTGAAATAATCAGAATAGGGGCTGGAGATACAGCTCAGTATAATAAGCACTTGCTTGGCAAGCACAAGGGCCTGAGTTCAATCCCCAGTTCTGCAAAAATAAACACATAAATAAATAAATAAATAAGATGATCAGAAAAAGAAAAATGGGGCTGGCCTGATAGCTCAGTAGACCAAAGCACTTCCTTAGGCAGAGCACAATGGACAGAGTTCGATCCCTCTGCATGCTGTGCTGGCGGTGCACTGAGACAGCGATTGAGAATGGGCATGGTGGTGCTTGCCTGTAATCCCAGAGCTTGGGAGGTTGAAAACAAGAGAATCATTATGAGTCAAATCTATGTAGTGAGACCCTGTAAACCCTGTACTAAATACATAAGAAAAGAAAAAAGAATCAAATTTAATCTCTCATTGGTACCACAAGAAAAGTTTCAAATTCTAGCACCATAAATTTTTTGTAACTAATTAGCATATAGGAGTGAACACAATGTTTCTACTAGAAAGGCGATGGGCTAGGGGTAGCTCCCTTGCACAGATTCCACATGAAAAGAGCCAAGACTTTACTGCGGTGAGTCTACTGTACAACAGAGCCCTCCCACAGAGGAGTTGTGAGAAATAGCTTTTACCCGAGCTTCTCTGGTCTATTTGTGGGCAAAGGAATGAGTAAAGACAAGTCTAGAATGATTAACAAATTCTGGGCAAGGTGAAATTGCTCCCAAGGACTTGGTTAGAAAGCCTTCTAGGGGCTCCTGGCACTGGGGAAGAAACGCTCCGCCAGTGAGCCACAGAAGGCAGATGCCTGAGCACCTAACACGCAAGCCGCTCATCTCAGACCTGGGCAGCAGAGAAACTGTGGCAGCCAACACACTACTCTGGCTAATTAACCAACCCCTAGAAATTCGCCTGCACCCCACAGGGCTGATTTCCTGTTGGAGGGAGACTGCCAACTGAGGAAACCAAACAGCATTGCTCAGATTCTCCCTACAGCCCTTGCTGGACTAATTGGGTCCTCTGGATCATTGAAAGCTGCATTGTAACCCTGGGTCTTTAGCAGTCAACCTGGGGACTGAAGTCACATTTCACATTAGCTTATCCAGGCTCTACTTTTACATCAAAACTAAGAACAAGATGACAAATCCTTTGAGAATATCGTAAGAATCAGATGAGGCAGTAAATGTCAAACCCTTAGCATAGTTTCTGGAACATAGTAGGCCCTTAAGTGCTAATTTCCAGGGGCCTGTGGAGCTCCCTCAGTGGCACAAGTGTCTGTGTGGCAAGAATAAGGTCCTCAGTTCCATCCCTGATATATTTTTAAAATCTGTTTAGATTTCTTTTTAAAATTTTACATCTATCCCCGGTATTGAGAAAGAGAGAGAGAGAGAGAGAGAGAGAGAGAGAGAGAGAGAGAGAGAGAGAGAGAGAGAAAGACAGGAAGGAAGGAAGGAAGGAAGGAAGGAAGGAAGGAAGGAAGGAAGGAAGGAAGGAAGGAAGGATATTTTCCAAAGCACACAGAGCTATCTGTCTTATCACTGAAGCCAGAAACTGGGACCTGTTTTCTTCCTTGCCAACCACATCATCGAAACATATTAAAGCCTGGATTGTGCTTTACAGACACAGGCACACAACGGGTTGGACTGAGGGGAGGGACGAAAGGGAGAATGCGGGAGGGAGAATGGGGATGCGCAACACTGAGGCCAGCACTGACTCAGAAAACGCCATGGCTGCCTCTGAAGTCCAGGAGGAAGAAAGCGCGCAGGTGAGGCCTACACGGAGGCCAGCTACCGCATGGAGCAGCTGCTGGGGTTTGGGAAGTTACCATGGCAACCAGAAACTTCACAGTGGGCCTCAAAGGTGACTTCTTAAGGTGTTCTTGGCCCAGGGAACTAAGCATAAGCCCTGAGCTCGAGTAGGCGGTGTAGATGGCAACACTGCAAAAGGCATCTATCCCATAATAGTTGTCCTGCATCATCTCTATGCACATCCTGTATTACCCTGCCATTGAAACAGGCACAGACAGAAAGGAAGCCGTGCCGGTGCAGGGCTTCCTCTGACCCAGGCGCTATGCTAGGACGTGGCCACGTACCTGTCTTTCCTGCTTTTTCTCCTTTCACCCACCTCCATCTGGGTACCGTTTTAAGGTTGGGAGAAATGACAGTGAGCAGAACAGCCAGTGTACTCCAAGCTTACACTTTAGAGGGTGAGCACGGCCTCCTTAAAGCCTCACAGCCAGACACAGGTATTACCATTATCTCGATTTCAAAGAGAAGCCCAGAACAATGAAAAGACTTATTAACATCACTCGGTTTGTATGTGCAGAGACTGGGTGATGACTCATCCTGGGCTAGCCTCTCAGCTGTATCACAGAACCTCTCACTTCATAATAGGATCATGGTTCCGGGATACTACCACATAGCTGTAGAAAATACCATCTTTGGAGACAGACATATCATATCCATGTTCAAAGCCTGCCTTATTTTCTCTGTGATACTTGCTAATTGAGCCACCTCCCATAAATCAAAAGCTTCTGTCTGAAGCAATAGGAAAAGTAATCTTCAAGAACTAATGTAGAGAGGAAATAAGATTAGACATATGGTGCCCAACCACGAAAATCCTCCCTCAATGGCAGTTCTGGGACACATCATGAAGATTGTCAGGTGGTGGAGGTCAGAGTCCTCCTTGGTTCACATCCACCTATGCAGTCCTTTCCTGGTCACTTAGAGCAGAATGAGCCGTGCCACAGGAATGTGTAGTAGTCCTACAGCGTACACAGATTGCTGGGGCTGGAGCGAGTTATTAATCTAATTTCCCTTTAATTTCCATTTCCTCTTACTCTTCAACTTCCCTCATGGCAGAAGAGAGTGGCGCAATATGCTTGGCTTGAGCAATTGAACTGGAAATAATGTGGCATTGTTGATCTACACGCTGCCTATAATTCCGGGCTTGATTGATTCTAGGTTTGGAAATGCCAGGTGGAGAGAAGAAAATCAAATTTAACTTAAATTTGGAATTGAATCAATCACATTTTACAATGAAGAAAATAGATCTAACCCTATCAGACCATTATGCATGGAAAATTTAAAGCAGCTCTGCTCCCATTAATCCTTCCTCCTAAGGTCTCTAAGGGATGGAAGGTCTCATTTTAAGAAGTCTTTTATTTCTTTAAACAGCAAATGGTGTTGCATGGAAGAGCTGGCATCCTGGTCACCCAGAACATTAGGGTTGATACCGGGTGGTGAAGGAGGATTTGGAGGAGGGAGAGGCTGACCTCTGGATCTAGAGATGGAGATCTTCATCCAAGCTTATCCGTGTGGTAGCTGCCTGACTCTTGGCAAGATGCATGAATTCACAGAGCCTCAGTTTTCTAATCTCTGAAATGGCAGTGAGAGTTCCCACCTGGTAGGAAGCTGGTAGGTGAAGGGGAACACCCTGGTCAAAGCACTAAGTTCGGTGCCTCATACAAGCTTCGGGCTCAGAGCTGCCAGCATCTTTTATGTCACTTCCCCAAAGCTTGATGTCCCAATCATCCCACACCTGCCATCCACAGAGACAAGAGCAATTGTGAGATTTCTGGTCATGCAAGAATCCTGGATTTTATAATTAGCTGCTGGTCCCTGTAAAAAAGTCATTTCAGTCCTCTGAGATTTGATCTTTAGTAAAAGGGAAACTGTCTCGTTCTATAATTAGTTGCCTGTGTTGCATCACCTGTACTCAGACCTCATAGTACATGTCCTCTGAGTGTTTCCCATGTCTACAGCATCCTTAACTGTAGTAGGTGCTCAGTAAACATCTAAAGTGAGGGAACAAGCAATGTTCAAATGTTGTTTTCTTTTCTACCAAGAGATGTCAGTAGTAGAATATTGTTTTTCCAGCCAAGTGTGATCACTCACTTTCTCTGGTAAGGCTTAGTCCCTATCTAGTTAGACACCTCCCCCAAAGCCTCTGGTGAGGTCCAAATCTCCCTACACAGGATGCTGACCAGCGAAATCATGGCACAGCTGCATGAAGCTGGGTGTCTCCTGGCATTTTTGCATCACCTGAGCTGTATTTCAGGAAACTAAAATTGGGACACTTTGTGGGACAAGTGCAAATGTCATGCTAGAGGAAGAGAGAAAGGACATGTGAAGCTGGAGCTTTCTCAGAAGTGTTAGCAGGTGTGGCCTGTATCCTCAGCCCATCTCTCCATGCATTCCTGCGGGGGGCCTGAGCATCCACATCTGTTCTCTATTCCTACATTTTTGGGTCCATCGTCTCCCACATGCTCTCCCCTCTCACTATCATGTGTGTGTGTGTGTGTGTGTGTGTGTCTCCTCTGACCGTGGCAATCTCAGATCCATGATAAACTTTAAATATTTCTCTCAATCTCTCCTATGGCACAGGCTTGTCCTTCGTAAGCTTTCAGTGAACGCTCACCTGGCTGCTGTTTGCACACTTCCGGAGATAGCAGACTCAACTCTTCATAGCCAGGACTTCTACTGCCAGACAACTTAATGTCTTAGGAGACCTAGACGCTCAGTCTATAAGCCAGCTTCTGGTGCCCAGTTAAACAGGATGCATTCAACACCTCCGCTCATGGGTAGCTATTGACTTGGCTTAGATAAGAATTAGCTTTCCTTGAAATTTCAGTCCTCCTAAGTAAATATCATTAGTTTGACTTTATTTCTTGGACATCACATCTTGATTATCCTTTTGACGCTTTGTAAGGACTGGCTCTCCTTATAACAAGCTTCCTAGTACGAACGTCATCCTTGTTAGTACCATGCCCATCCTCGACGCTTATAAAAACTTAAGTACCAGACACTATAACTAAACTTTCCCCAGGTGCACCTCACTAATGATAACAGAAGACCTATAGGATGGTTTCTATGACCACTTACATTTTTCAAAGAGGAAACGGGCTACTATTTGCCAAAAGTCTCTCAGTTCAAAAGCAGTGAGGCTGAACTACACAACCACCACACTTTAGAGGCAAGCTCATGGCCATTACCTTCCACAAACCCAGCATCTCATTCACTTGCTAGATGTCACCTCAGCAGAGTAGAAGCAACCACCTTAACCACGGAGCTGCTTTCCTCACACGTTTGTTTGCCCTGTGGACGTGTACCCACTGTGACGTCCTTGTACCCCGTGATACTGGCTGCAGTCTTCAGAGCCACTCTGCATCACATGAAGAAAATTGCAAAGATGTAGTAAAAGGAACAAAGTGTGCAGTAGGTGGCATTTGTTCCTCTCCCCTTCACACCAGCGAAAAGAATACGTGGACTCTTTAATGGTACTGAGGACCAAATCCTCACCTGCAGGACTACTGGGAGACAACCATGGCAGCCTCCCTCTGGGAGAGCTTCTACAGCTTAGGCTTGACTGTCGGCACCTTGCTGGTGTCAGGGCCACTGGTAGCAGGCCCTTGACTGGGGCTCCGGAGACCTGGTTTCTTGGATTTCTTTGTGGTCATTTTAGGCAGCTTCATTTACAAGTGCCAAAGCGACTTCAAGGAAGTGAAATGGAAATCTTGACAAGACTGGGGAGAATGAACACTCTCCAGGTGATGCCCTGTTCTTTAGCTCTTATTAATTTAGGAGTTTCTCTCAAGTATCTCACTGGCTCTTTACCCCATCACTGTACATTATTTGCTGCTAAAGCCAACAAATGAGGAAAGAGAGATTCCACTGTAAACTCCTATTGAAATGCAGAAAAATAGATACACTTACAAGACATATGTCCTGACTAGAGAACCATCATTCCAGAGAGTGAAATAAGGAAATGAAAACCTACTTTAAGGATATAGGCAAAATTTGTTTGTAGTGGTAGTCACAGATCCCAATTATCAACTCTTTCTCCTGTGGAAGGTATTGCTTCCAAGATTATAGCACATCATTCTATTCAAACTTCTTCATACCTGGAAAGTCGGGGTTGCTAAGTCATTTTTCATAGGAAAAATCAAGACTTAATAGGTTATTGAGAAATAGTGAAGTAAAGTTTCATCCAGTCTTATTTGATTTCACTATCTGTATTCTTCTAATTTACATGTACTGGAGGAAATACCATTTTAAATTCACAGGAAAATAAGGGTAAAGAAGGAAAAGAGACAGGGACAAGAGGCTAGCTCAGGAGGTTAAAGGCTATTCTACTATAGTTAGCTGGCTGATGGACTGGATTAGAGCGGGGAAAGATGCTGGACTCAATAGATAAAATTGCAATATGGAAATGAGAAACAGTAGCAAAGATAATTTACAGGAGCTACAATTCAAGAAAGGTTCAGAAATAAATGGGAAAGGAAGAGACACAGAAGGGGGCAGCTGAGGTCAAATTCACAGGCAAACATTAGCTGGCGCTAGCAAAATTATTCTGGAGACATTTGTGGCTCATTTGTAGGTTACCCCTCAAAGACCGTACGCTGTCTGGTTATATTGTGACCTTCAGCCCATGCCACGGTAGAAGGAAGCATAGCAAAGAAGAGGTGGTGACCAAGTCCCGCAAAGAGACAGAAACAATGCGATGGCGTGCATCTGCATGGCTCCTGAGAAAAATAAGAACCAGTAAGAATCCGCATCCATGAGCGACAACTAGCTCCATCCTTTACAGAACTTACAGGAAAAGTCACAGTTCAATTCTCTGTGATCAGTGAAGGAAAACTTTTCAGAGCTTCCAATGACAACAAACAGCCTGCTGCAGCCTGCAGGCTCCAGCTTCACCACCATGATCCAGGTGATGTCCATGGACTTTGACCCATGAAAGCGGAGGCAAAGGGCCAGCATTTGTGGTGCAGTTAGGCTTCACCTTGGCTTCTCCCTCTCCCTGTCTCTCTCTCTCTCTCTCTCTCTCTCTCTCTCTCTCTCTCTTTCTCTCTCTGTCTCTCTCTTCTTAGTACAGAATCTACAGGGTCTCACTACACAGATCAGACTCATAGTGATCCTCCTGTTTTCAGCCTCCCAAGTGTTGGGACTACAAGCATGCTACAGGTGTGCACCACCAGACCCAGCCTACCAGACACAGCTTTAATCACCATCTCAGCACACCCTGGGAATGGGGCCATCTGGGTGCACAGGGGATTGAACCTGGTCCCTGTATCTGCCTAAGCAGGTGCCCTAATCCACTGAGCTATCTGGCCAGCCTTGTCCTCTTTCCCTTGACACTTAGACTGTACATGAGAAAAAATAGAAAATAGGCTTTTGCAGAGTGGTGCACAAACTTTCCACAGCAGCTAGATTTGCTTGTCCATTTCTTTGCGACCGGCCACACCCATCCCACTCTCATATATTGTCCTTTCTTCTTCCAACATATCGAAGGGACATCAGGTTTGTAAGACCCAAGAGAACCCCCATCTCCCAGAAGTTACCTTCACCACTGTACCTCATAGAAACCCAGTATCCCTCTTCTTTGCTCCCTAATATACCACCTGTCTAATTTGAATCACAGAATCTCAGAATGGCAAGAAATCACAAGAGTCCTGACCTCAACGTGTTGCACAACACACGTCCTTTCTGCAGTGCTTCCCCATGGATGTTCAGCCTGTGTTTGAATGTTATCTAAACTTGGAGCTTGTTAACTCAGAGATCATTTAATTAATGATAGTGATGGCAATAATAATGACATCACGTGGGGGGGAGTTGGGAAGTATGCGCACTGTCCTAAATATTTTACAGATAATTACTCTTTTTCTCCAACAATAAAGGTTTGTTATCTCATTTTACAAATGATAAAGCTGAATTTACTCTAAAGTTGGAGCACTATGGAGAGATAAAGCCAGGATTTCTATTCAGGTCTGAACACCGAGCCTCTTGACAGTGTTCCTGTGTAGTCTCTTCTCACTGCTGACCTTCACTGTGCAGGGCTGATACAGCAACGTATAATAAAAATCTGCTCCCGCAATTACAGCCAGCCAAGCACTCATCCCTACCATCAAGAATTCCACACGTGTGCACAACCCTCCTCTCCCAAGCAGACCTTCCAGATGTACATTAGGAGAATATGCTCTTCAACCTTATCTGTATCAAACACCGGTTCTGTTGTCTCTCACACAAAGAATAGAATCATAGAATCAGAAAAAGAGCTTGAAGGGCCCTTCTGCATCAGTTAGTTTACACTAATCATGTGAAATTAAGGTTAGAAGGAGGGCGGACTGCCTTCCCCAGACCCAAGTTAGGCACCTCTTCCCGAGCTGCCATAATGACATTTCCTGGTTTGATACTTTCGTATCTTGACCAATACACTCTAGTACAAACACAGTGCCCGGGACACCTTGCTCATGTCCCATGGCATTGAGCAAGCAAAGAATTCCAGACAAGTCTTAATGTCAGATACAAAATGACTGAACAGAATAATGTGCACACGAAAGGAACCTGGACTTTGAAGTTATTGGCAGAGGAGACAACAAGAAGGTGGATATACAGAGCATTTAGGTGGTAAGCAAGAGAAAAATGAACAGCAAACAGATCACCCAAGTGCTCTGGGATGACTCTAAAAGGCCAGATCTAAGACACTGGCTTTGAGGAGCATGAGGAAGCATGGCCTCGTGCACAGAAACTCTGTTCACTGCAGTTACCACTGAATATATTCTAGACCTGAGGAATGAGATGAATAATTAACCAATGAAGGCATGTAGGAATCCAAATGGGCTGGATGTGGTGGTACATGTCTGAAGAAGATTTGCAGGTTCACATCCAGCCTGGGCAGTTCCACAAGACACTACCTTAGAATAAAACAGGGCTAGGGAAACAGCTTACCACAAAGGCCATAGGTTCAATTCCCTATACTGACTACCCTAACAATAAAACCAATGCAAAACAAGCAAAAATTCCAGGCAGATACGACTGAAAGTGAAACTCTCCACAATACATTATAGCCTAAGGTCAAGTTGCAAAACACTCAGAACGAGGAGATAATATTGAAAGCTACAGCAAATCACTTGGTAGCACAAATGTATTAGAATGACAACAGGTTTCACAACAGCAACTTTAAAGGGCAGACAGGCTTGGAATGCTGCATTTCAAGCTTGAGAAGAAAGTAATTGCCAACTTTCTCAGTCACTTTCTTCACTACTGAAAAACAATTTCTGTCACCTGCCACTGAAAGGAAGAGAAGTTTACTCTGGCACAGACTTTCCAAAGTTCCAGTCTTTGCAAGGTTGGTGGCAGAGTGCAAGGGCAGAAGAAAGCTGCTTATAACCAGGTAGCCAGAAATCAGGGAGAGAAATGAGGACTCAGGAAGGAGATCTATCATTCCAGCTTGAGCCCCCATAGCCCACCTTCTCCAACCAGGACCCACCTCCTGTTACAGCAGCTCTGTTGGCCACATGATTCAACAGCCTTCCAAAAGTTCCACAGAGCAGAGCATGAGGCCCTTTGAGGGTGTTCTCGGTCCAATGTAGCATCAACACACAGATACTATATTCTGCCAGACTTTTCTTTAAACTAAAAAATAAATAAAATCCTTAAAGATAAGGGTAAACTAAAGAAACTCATGAGTACTAAGCCATCATGGCAGAAAATGCTCCAGAATATTCTGAACACAAAGGAAGATGTCAACCACAACTGCAATGCCAAGTGGAAGCATAAATCTCATTTGGAGAGTAGAAAAATGAATGGGAATCAGAAATAAATACAGTTTTAAAAAACAAGAAGTGATAGGAATTGGTACCTACCTTTCAATAAGAATACATGATGTACCTGATCTTCATCCTCCACAAAAAGACAGACTGAAACACTAGATCATAAAATAAGCCCCCCACACACTGCCTGCAAGAATCTCACTTTACCTGCAAAGACTTACAAAGTATGAAAGCGGAAGGACAGAACACAATATTTCTAGCAGCTGCAGTCCACAAATAAGCTGTCAGGGCTGTACTTATGCAGTGTAATCAAAATGTGCAACAAACATTTAAATTTATAAGTTTTGTTAGAGTAAAAGACATTGCCAGTGATGCATCACCTGTCCCAATACACAAACTTCGGATGCACCTATCCCATTGAGTGTGCCACTTTCTGAAGCTCTTTTGGAGTGTCCTTGCAAGCTATGGTGATAGATAGATAAGGTAGGTAGCTAGCTAGCTAGCTAGCTAGATAGATAGATAGATAGATAGATAGAAGGGTTTTCTATTCAATGTCATACAATGAGAGGGTAGGGACCTTGTGCTATTACAGTATATCTTCAGCAACCTTGTTCACTGGCTCTTGTGCCATGTGGCTTCTGGTTTATCACCAAAATTAAATAGACTTCAGAAGGTAAACATTGTGATTTGATGTAAGACACTGGGGCATTCGTAACAGTGCACTGAGAGTCACAAGAAGGGGTTTCCAGAACTGCTTCAGAAAGTGGAAGGATGTGGGCAGCAAGGGCTTGAGAGGGATTAATGTGCAATGTGCCTCTTGTGGTAATACCTTTTTGAAAATGTAAATACTCATCATATTTTTAAATGATATCTTATACATCTTTCTTTGCAAAGATAAACAAGGTTGATAGAAACCTCAGTGAAACTTTGAAAGGGTCCAAATTACAAAAATCTGGGCCGGACAGATAGCTCCGTGGACTAAAGCATCTGCTTAGGCAGGCGCAGGGACCAGGGTTCAATCCCTGGCATGCGGTGCCAGCTCCACACCCAGGCCACGCTGAGAAGGATACTGAGACTGGGAATGGTGGCGTACACCTGTAACCCCAGTGCTTGGGAAGCTGAAAATAGGAGGATCACTACAAATCTGAACTGTGTAATGAGATCCCATATGCCCTTTACGAAAACGAAATACATTTAAAAAATTAAATGAAAGCAAATTACAAAAAAAAAAAAAAAAAAAAAAAAAAAAAAAAAAAAAAAAAAAAAAAAAAAAAAAAAAAAAAAAAAAAAAAAAAAAAAAAAAAAAAAAAAAAAAAAAAAAAAAAAAAAAAAAAAAAAAAAAAAAAAAAAAAAAAAAAAAATCAGAGATGAAAAGGCAAAATTACAATGGACACAATGCTGATACTCAGAAAATTATTAGAAACAATTTTGAAAAATTATATTCCAATAACTTGAGCAATTTAGAAGAAATGAATAACAACTTGACAAAACTGAACCAGCAGAGATAAAAATATAAAGAGATTAATAAGAAGCAATGAGACTGGAGCAGCAATACTCAGCAAACTAAGAAAACTCTATGACCTGAGGGATTTACTGTTGAATTTACCACATCTTGCGAGAATAGCTAATACATGCTCCTCAAATGGCTTCATGTAATATAAGTGGGAGAAATATTTCCAAATTAATTCTACAAAGTCAGCATTAACCAGCATACCAAAATTGAATGAGGACCTAACAAAAAAGAAGAGAAAAAGAAAAGAAAAAAATTATGTATCAATATTCTCATTGAGCACAAAAGCCAAAATCTTCCATAAGATTGATACACAGGGGATTTAGTAATATACTTCAAAAGCCATGCACCACAACTAAGTTAATTTCTTCCCAGGGATTCAAGGACAGCTCCTCATATGTAAACCAACAAATGTATTACATAAACAGAATTGAGTCTTTAAAAAAAGAATCATGATTTTCTCAATAGATGTAGAAAAGCCTTCAACAAACCGCTTTCATGATAAAATCTCTAGAGAAAATATGTACACAAAGAACTTGTCTCAAATTGATAAAATCCGTATATGATAAAGTCACACCCAACACCACATTGAAGAGAGAAAATATTGAGATCATTTCTTCTAAAACTAGGAATGGGATAAGCATGTCTGTTTCCATTGGTTCAGTTCAATAAAGCACTTGGAACTGTAGCCAGGTTGGTCAGGCAAAAAAAAAAAAAAAAAAAAAAAGTGCTACAGGAAAGGAGGAAACCCAGCTACTGTTGTCCTTTACACCAAAGAGCCAAACGTCCCATTCAGAGGTCTTCTAGATCTGGTTAGAATCAGTAAAGTGGTAGTGTACAAAATAAAAATAAAAATCAATAGGATTCTTGTGTGTTAATAACAAACCCAGTGAAAATTAAATAAGGGTAACAACTGTATCCACAAGATCCTTAAAAATGACCAATCTAATCAAGGAATTGAAAGAATTCTGTAATGGAAATTATAGAACACTGAAGAAAGAAACTTACAAAAAAGACATAAAAAGACATAAGAAATGGAAACTTCCCTTGTTCATGGAATGACAGATTTGATATTGTCTAATAATTTAAAAGTGGTCTATTGACTCAGTTGGATCCCTATTAAAATATCAATGGCATTCTTTTTCAGAACTCACATGAACAATCTGAAAGTTCATATGAAAATGGAAACGGTCTAGAATGACCAAAGGAGTACTAACTGCAAAAAAGCCATGCTGGAGGTATCATAATGCTAAATTTAAAGTTATAGTACAAAGCTATAGTAACTGCCTTAGTTACTCTTCTATTGTTGCTGCGACAAATACCCGACACCCAAAATAAAGGAAGGAAAGCTTTATTTAGCTCACAGTTACTGGAGGTTTCAGTCCATATTCAGCTGGATCCAAGGCAGAGAGGCACAATGTAGAGGCCAGCAGTTCATGGTGGCGGAACAGCAACAATGGTGACAGAGGCAATGGAACAACCAGGGAGTAGAGTGCAACTGCAAGAGTCTGTCTCTCTGTCTCTCTTTATATTACATTCAGTTCTCTGCCTCAGCCTACTGCCTTAGGCTACACCCATAATCCCAGGAGGACTCAGACCCATAGTCCCATCAGTACTAAAACACATAATCCCAGTGGATCTTGAGTCAAGTCTCAAACTCTAGAATTCCCCGCCCTATGATTGCATGAGACTTTGGGGTGACAACTGGACATAAACCATAACAGTAACAAAAAAACATGATAATGACACAAACAGCCCAGTGAACTGATGAAATATATCAGAAGATGCACAAATCAACTGAAGACTGGAAGCCATGTGCTTCTTACAAAGGGCTAAGAACATCCTCCACTTAAAAGACAACTTCTTTAACAAATAGTTCTGGAAAAGCTGGATATTGAAAGTAGGACACCGAAATTAGAACCAAAATAAATTAAAGTAGTGCAAAGACCTCGGTATAAGACCAGGTTCTTTGAACCTGTTCAAAGATGTTAGAGACAGATACTCAAAGTCTTTGTCACAAGCAAAGAACCTAGGTAGAACTCCAATATCATGGAAAATAATATCCAAATCTAAGCTTCTGTACAGCAAAGGGGACAATGAGTCCATGAAGCGACAACCTGTCAAGTGGGAGAAACCCTTGGTCAGCTACGCTTCTGCTAGAGCACTGATGTCTAGGCTGTATAAGAAATTTTCAAAAAGATAAAACTAGCCAGGTGTGGTGGCGCACACCTGTAATCCCAGCACTTGGGAGGCTGAGGCAGGAGGATCGATGTGAGTTCGAGACCAGCCTGGGCTACAAAAGTGAGCTCAAGGACAGCCTCAACTACATAGCGAGACCCTGTCTCAAAAAGACAAAAAAAAAAAGGTAGCTGGGGAGATAGCTCCGAAGCACAAGTGCCTGCTGGACAAGTGCAAGGTCGTGCGTTTGAACCCCGGTCCCACACACACACAGACACACACAGACACACACAGACACACACACACACACACACACACACACACACAAAGACAAAACTTAAAAAAAGCAAATGACAAATGACATGATCAATAAATTTAAAAAATGAACATGTACTTTTTTTTAAAAAGGAGTACAAGGAGCCAATGTATATTTAAAAAGTGCTCAGGATATTTAGACATTATGGACATGCGAATAAAATCTACCTTGCAATTCCACTTTGCCCCAGTCAGAATGGTTATCCTCAACCATTCGAAAGAAAAATAAACACTAGCCAAGGGGTGGGGGTAAAAGGAACCTTCCCACATAACTGGCAGAAATGTAAACCCTAATACAACTCAGATTTTGCAAAGCGTGAAAAGTAGAACGTATCATTTGATTCATCCATACCACTGCATGGTGTATTTCCCCAAGTATTAAAGACAGCATACTACAGCAAAGCACACCGATCCATGTTTATAGCAGCACAGTGCATCCTGGGTAAGCTGTGGACACAGCCTGGATGCCCCTCAACAGACGACAGGATAAAGGAAACGTGACAGACACAAGGGAGAGTCGTTCAGCCGTGGAAGCGCATGAAGTCGTGTTATCTGAAGGCAAATGAATGAAACTGAGGCCACCTCATCAGGCAAAATAAGCCAGACTACAAAAGTCAAATAGCGCACACTTTGTTTCACATAAGAATAAAGGCGAAATGAAAGAAACCTAAGACAGACTTTCGGAGATGAAGAGGGAGTCGGGTGGTAGGAAGAGGAAAGAGATAGGAGGTTAGTGAGATTAAAAATGATCAACATAGGATATATGCCTAGTAAGCCAAGTGCTACTAATTCTATGCATGAATAAAAATGGAAGTATTCAAACATAAAAAAAAAGAACAGAAGGGAACAGATATTCAAGTTAAGCACCCACTGTGAAATAAGCCAGGGGCCTAAGCTCTGAACACTAACTTATACTATGTAATTTACTCCTTAAAAACTATCCTCCAAGGTAAATATTAGCGTTCTAACTTTATAAATGGGGCAAATAAAGCTTAGAGAGATCCAGAGGTACAGAAGCTGCTAGCGGCCCTGGGACTTAGGGATCCTTGGCCTTGTTCTTCCTAGTCTTCACCCACTAGCTAACTACTAATGCCACCTGAGGGTTCAAGATGTCATGAGAAGCTCTGGCTTGCAGAAGTGGGTCCCAAAGTGCCTGCTCAGTACCCACAGGCTCGTACTTTGCGTAAGGGAAACAGTAAAGCCTCTGGGAGGCAACTGAGTCCACCCTTTCATGGGGCATTGGCTCAGCTGGTAAGCACCTGGAGACTGTACTGCATGGAGACTGCACGATGAACATACGCTGCCCCCTCTCTCTAAGCCCAGGAGCCTATTTTCCAACCTAGTCTACTTTCTTCTGACTACTAACATTTCCACAGATGCATGTCTGCATTTCTGCATTGTGTTTAAACAGCCATCTGGACATAAACACTTTTGTCTTTAGACCTTTGAGGAAAGAGACTGGGCCGGGCAGGAGCGAGAGAGAGACAGAGAGACAGAGACACAGAGATGGAGAGACAGAGAGACAGAGATGGAGAGACAGAGATGCAGAGACAGAGACAGAAACACAGTCATAGAGATGAGAGACAAAAAGAGAGACAGAGACAGAGAGACATGGAGAGACAGAGAAAGGCAGAGACAGAGACAGAAAAACCGAGACAGAGACAGAGAGATAGAGATAGAGAAAGAGAAAGACAGAGACAGAGATAGAGAGACAGAGAGACATAAAGATATAGAGATAGAGACAGAGAGACATAAAGATATAGAGATAGAGACAGAGACAGAGGCAGAGAGACAGAGACAGAAAGAGACAGAAGGGAGAGAGATAGAGAAACAGAGAGAGAGAGAGAGAGAGAGAGGAGAGGGAGAGAAAACTGTGAAGCAGTTTTGTCCAAGCACATTTTCACAAGAAGGCCTCTCTCTATTTCACGCTTATATGTTAAACCAAACCTTTTGAGTCTGTTAGTTAAATATGCCACCACCAACAACAACAAAAAAGCAATAACAGACTTAGCCCATGGGACACTCTAGACCCACTTTCTGTCTTGTGTTCAGTGTGAAGGAAATCCCTAAGGCGGTGCAGACAGTTTTGTGCTGAGACTCAGGAGCCTAAATTTGAATACAAGTTGTGAATACATTTGTGGGAGGCCCACTTTGTGCTGCGTTCTTGGGAGCCATGGCTGGACACCAGAAAGATCAAGGGTTTCACTGTCTAGGGGGGCTGCATGACCTCCACAGAGGAGGCCGAGGTCAGAAAGGACCCTTAAGCTAGGTTTTAGGGTCCCAGGATGACTACCCAGGGCTGAGGAGAGGATGCTGAATGCAAGACAGAAGATGTGCACCAGAGCAGCTGGGTTTTCACTGCACGGAACTGGAGGACTGGGGAGATTCTGCATAGGCAGCAGCGCGGGGAAGTGGAAGAGGCCAGAGGGCCTGGCAAGAAGCAACTTAGAGAGGAAGCTGTGATCTGTCAACTAACAGGTAGATAACGCCTCTAGTCCTTTCTGGTTAACTCTCCTGCCACAACGTAAGCTCCTATGCATTTACAATGCCAACAAAAATGTGCTTGTGATCCTATGAGATGCCAGTCATTATGCTGAGTTCTGGGCATGCAGCAGGGACTTTATGACCCCAAAAGGTGAGTCTGTAGATGTCAGAAGCTGAAGACCTTGGGAGAAAGAGGAAGACCTACATTTACCTGTGGAGAGGAGACAAGGAGAGGTACTCGGGCCAGGCAAGAATATCAGAGGATACTTTCACCAAGAGGTTGAAGACATCCTGGATGAGGTTAGAGCTCACAATCTTGATGTAAATTGTTCTTCTAGGATACAGACGAGAACACATACATGTCACCTGCAATAAAAGACTACGTTCTTGCAGAAAACGAAATGGATCAGCAGGACTGAGATAGGTGGCTTCCAAATGGCTTCCTGTGCTCTTCACCTTCTATTGCCATATCCTCCTATAATCGAACCCCCTGACGATTTGCTTTGCTCCTAAGGGGATCAAGAAAAGTTTGGGGTGTCACTTCTCACAGTGAGATACAAGAGACGGATTTCTCCTTTGGTCACACTCTTCCTCACTGTTCGCAATTTCCTGGTCTGGCCAAGTCATGTGCTGTGACAGAGGTGCACCATGGGGAGACTGATGCGAGAAAGAGCTGAGCCCAGTCCTTGGCTAACAGGCCTCAGGGAGTTAAGTTGTGCTGACACCTGACAGAGGTGGGAAGCAGTTCCTTCCTTAGCCCAGGCACCACCTTCACTGAAGCCTCTGAGAAGAATTCTGAAGTCAGAGGGCCAGCAATTTAGCGCCTGGGTTCTCCTCCATGGAAACTGTGAGACAAGCCGTGTTTGGGGATCATTTGGGGGCGGTTCGTTTTATGGCGAGAACTAAGAAAATTTGAAAATTCTCAATTCCAAGCTGGAGACCTAAAGATCTTCAGGTTTAGAAAACATTCCATTTGTTAACAAACAGCCCTCCCCACCCCCATAAAACCAAGACCAACATCTACAAGCATAGATCTGTAGCAGACCTGGGGTGAGTCCCAAAGTTCTTCAAGGAGAAAGCTGGTGTAATCTCACAGAAGCCAGCTTCAGGTAGGCAGGAAAGTCAAGAGGAGACATTTTGCCAGGATGACTTTGTGGTTGTTTAAAGATCTCACAGCTTTTTAGAGTTGTGTAGCAGCTGCTGAAATGTGCTTGACGAAAACCAAATCTAGCTTTACAGGATAGAAAATGGGTACGATGCTTCCTTTTTGTCTCTACAAAGGCAAATCTCTGGAAGACTCTATGCTTATAGACCCATCCAAGAAGCTCAGTTGGTGAAATGGAAGTCCTGTGAGTTTCAAAATCAGAGAAATTATCTTTTAAATGCTTTTCAATAATGTAAGGTCATAAAGTTAGGGCACCCACACAAAGGAGGAACTAAGGACATGGCTATGGGAGTCCCACAGGGCTGGGATCAAGCATAGCACTGCTCGCTGCTAGGCAAGGGTGCCGGCACCAGTAATCTTATCTTTCCAAGCTTCAGGGTCCTCATTTGTAAAACAGCAATAATTGAAATGCTTCATTAGATTACTTGAGTCAGAGCAAGAAGTTTCTAGTACAGCAGCTGATGATAAGAAAAGCTTGACAATTATCAGCTACTATGTCTTGGAAAGTTATTGAAAGTCTTTATGTCTCCTTTTGCATGTAAAGTACCAGTACGTTGCTCACGATATAGGGAGTGCTCCGAGACTGCTAGCTGCTGTACTTATTCCTTATTAGGAGACAGTAAAGGTTCATTGTTTTAAGTAGAGGCCCTACGCCCCTGTGAATTCTCAGTCCCCTGCAGAACAGGGACTATTCCACAGTGATACACTGGAGTCACATGCTCTGTACAGTTATAAAAATGATACACTCCATATCCCCAGGACTCAGTTCCCTGTGCAAGGAGGGAGGCAGAGATTATTCCTGCAGTAGGATCTGTGCTGAGGCCTCATTAAGTTAGAGATGTCAGGGACAAGGAAGCCGTGGTTCCCTAAGTAACAATAATTTAGGTGCTATGCACACCTGGAGCTTCCTGCATGTGGTGTTAAATTTATGGGATACAAATAATAGTAATGATGGTAGCACATATTTATTTATAAAATGCCTGCATCTGAACAGCCTAAACAGCTGTAATAGAAGCCCTTCTAAATTTTATAGAAATCTATGTATGTGTGAGAAGATGTGGATATAGGAATAAATATAAAAGAATTGAGATGAGAATGCAGGTATGCTTACGGTAGACGTAACAACAGCCCTGGGAGCCATAACCTTCCATTTCTTCTTCCATTTCAGTACCAAATAGGACGAGTATTATTAGCCATGCTGCTACATTCTTGGCTTTTCTACATTCAACAGCTCAAAACAGAATGGAAAATGAGACACACTCATATTCCTAGATTTAGCAGTTTCTGCCTACATGACCTTGGGCCAGTCATTTCTGTATTTGTACTATTCTGTCCTCCAAATGATAAAATAGGTGTATTACACATTTGTCTTGTTGTGGAACATACACACCTCTTGGTATTCCTTTCCTTCCTATTGCAAAATACAAAGGATAAAATATATCCGAATGCTTTGGTTTTGTAGGTTAATCACTGGAACAACTGTTTTCCAAGTTTATTTAGGAAAGCCTTGAAGCCAGAAAGACCTGAGTGGAACTTGCTTGCCTACCACAAAAGTGCATCTTTCTTAACCGACCTGAGCTCTGCCTTGCATTCTCCACTGCAAGTCCTGTCACTGTTATCAGTTAACTTAATATTTGATTGATGGATAAATGGATGCTGGATGGAGACCCTAACCAGTCACTGATTTCAGAAGGGAGGAGTTTCAGAAGCTCCTTGGAA
>PVJA010019158.1:14675-38932 GCA_004027025.1 Myocastor coypus | reverse complement strand
TTTTTTTTTTTTTTTTTTTTTTTATTTCTTAAGTAGGAAGCAAGGCACACTGAAGGTTGCCTCATAGGACATATTCTTAGAGCAAGATGATGCAGTATAAGCTATCTTTTGCTCAACACATCTTTCTCAGGAAAAGTTATAACTATTTTAAATTTTTACTTTATACATTACAACTTTAAAAGTTAGAACTTTGATTCTGATTGTCATGAGAAAAATCTAAATATGGTCAGCTGTATAATTTGTGGGGCCGAGCAAAAAAAAAAAGTAATAATGAATATTCCCAATCCCTACTTCAAATAGGGTTTCCTTTCTTTGGGAGTTTCCATTTTGACCTGTAACAGTGTTATTTATTTGCACTTCACTGTCAACAGCTTTAGGGACAGGGACTGATGCCCATTTTGTTTTACAAAATGATTTCTTTTTTAGGGTTCTTTGGATGAGTGGATTTGATATGATATATAAAGGATTTACTAAGTAGGATACTAGGAAGCAGAGATGAAGAATGAGAAATGGCCGACTTTAGGCACTGACTACTACTGCACAGCTGTCTAGATGTACTGGAGAGCTGCGGGAGCCTGTGAGGCATCAGAGCCCTATAGCTCTCTGCCTAGTAAAAATCTCTGTGGTAAAGTCAAATGCATCTGTGCTGAAGGCTGTCTTGGCATTGGAGAAAAACATCCAAAGGTGAGAGTGAAGATCACAGTTCCTCCCAAAAAGTGAAAGGAAAGACTTTCTTATTCTTTCCCTTTCTATTCCATCCAGGCTACAAGCCTAGGGTTGGTGACATCCACATTAGAAATGGGTTTTCCCTCCTAAGATAGAGACTGTGCATCACGCTTCCATAGACACACACAGAGCTGTGTTCTGAGTCAGGTGCTTCTTAGTCTATGCACCCTGACAGCAAAATTAACAATGATGCCACTGTATGACATCAACTAAAGCGATGATGGACTAAATTGACTGTACTAGAAAATTCTGAGTGTTTCAATATCCTTACATCACACTGAGCAATTTAGTTTCAGTTTAGGGTTTCGATATCTTTTCACTTGATATAAGCATTAGTTCCGAAGTGGCGATGGTGATGTTAGCCTTCTTCACTTAAAACTGGGATTCTCAAGTGGGGCTTCCAACGTGGGTGAGTAAACTGTGACAGGGACAGCCAACCCCACCTCCCCACAGCAGGGTATTCCAGTTTAATAGTTCAACAAGGAGGCTGATTCTCAGATGGGCATCATAGTACAGTATGCTTCTGCATTTGAAACGTTAACAGCTTCTCATCCTACATAGAACAAAATTTAAATGATTTGCTCAGCCTATGGCCCTCCTGCATCAGTTCTTATCTGCTCTATCTTTCATTCCCACCTCCAGGCACAAGCTACGTGTTCATATGATGTCATGTGCTTTGAAATCTCCAAACTGCTGGGCATGGTGGCACACACCTGTAATCCCAGCACTCGGGAGGCTGAGGCAGGAGGACTGGTGCGAGTTCGAGACCAGCCTGGGCTACAAAAGTGAGCTCAAGGCCAGCCAGAACTGCACAGTGAGACCCTGTCTCAAAAAGACAAAAAAAAAAAAAAATCGCCAAACTTACTTCATCTTTTGTGTGTGCACTTGGGCCCATCTTGAATGTTCTTACTCTAATCTCGGCACAGAAGCCATGCCATGTAGGTCACGTAGGTCCTTTACACTACTTTCTCACACAGACCTCCCTGACTACGTAAATTGAAGTCACTTCTCTCCTGGCTTTCTTTATCACATCACTGTCTGTCCCTTACTCCTTTCAACATGTTCATCTATAGCCCACTGAATTTATTTAATTTTTGTTGCTTCGTTGTATATTGTCTGTTGTCTTTCTAGAATACAAGCTCTGAAGCATTGTGAGCCATGTTATTAATCTTACTGTGTTTCGTTTCCCACTACTGGAGTCAGTGTCTGTCTTTTTTTTTTTTTTTTTTTTTTTTTTTTTTTTTTTTTTTTTTTTTTGTCTTTTTGAGACAGGGTCTCAGTATGCAGTTCAGGCTGGCCTTGAACTCACTTTTGTTGCCCAGGCTGGTCTCGAACTCACACCAATCCTCCTGCCTCAGCCTCCCAAGTGCTGGGATTACAGGTATGCACCACCACACCAGGCAGTGTCTGTCTTACTTACTTTGTACTCATTGCTGGGGCAAATACCCAACACTCAAAATGAAGGAAGGAAAGGTTCATTTACCTCACAACTCCTGGAGGTCTCAGTCCATATTCGGCTGGCCCAAGGCTGAGTGGAACAGAGCAGAGAACATCCAGTTCATGGTGGTAGAACAGCAACAAAATGGTGGCAGAGGTAGCCAACCAAACAAGGCAGCAGAGAGCAACAGCTCTAGGCTGTCTCTCTGTCTATCTTTATATTACATTCAGGCTCTCCGCCTCAGCCTGCACCTTAGGCTGCACCTATAATCCCAGAAGTACTTAGACCTATAATCCTATCAGTACTAAAACCCATAATTCCAGGGATCATGGATCAAGTCTCAACCTCTAGAAGTCCCCGCCCCCTGACTCATGAGGTTTTGGGGGGACAACTAGACATAAACCATAACAGTGTCCATCAGTCACAACTATGAGTTCACACTTTGTGCTGCCTTTGACCCTCACTCTACCCAAAACTCTTGGCAGTAATGTGACTGAGTTTACATTGAAGAGGATGCTTGTGTTACTTCACATACATCTCACACAAATACAGTTCAGCTCAGAATGCTGAAATTCTGAATATTGTAAAAATATTGATAATTTCTAGTACTGAAACTATCACCACTTTCGAAGCAAAATATTCAGTGTTTTCAATGATTTTTGAGCCGAGAAAAGGATGGATGGGAACGAAGGGCCAGGTGAAGGTCATGTACGGGATGAGAGTGCTTATTCACTCAATAATGTCTTGGCTAGAAATAACACTAAGCAGGGGTTCCTTTACTGACAGCTCAGAAATTGTAGGACTTCTTTTGCTACTGATTTATAACTTTTAATAAAAGTGCCTGGAGATTTCATAATTAGGAAGACATTAAAAATGCAAACCGGAAGCAGGAGAGTAGGGCATGGCATGTGGCTGAAAACAGCATCAGGGCTCAGGAAGAAAGAGGGTGCCTGGACAGAGCAGATCCAGGAGGACATGACAGAAGATGGCTATGGACTTTGCTGGCACTGCGACTGTGTCCTGTTGTCCTCTGTTTTTTTTTTTTTTTTTTTCCCCCCAGTGGCTATGCTGTTTCTGAGCTTATTTCATCTTTTCTTCTGTTTTTTTTTTTTTTTTACTTTCTTTTTTTCCTACTTTCTCTACCTTTACTTTAGTTTCTCTTCTTCCTTACCTTTGCATCTTCACTTACTTTTTAAAAAATTATGATTTTTTAAATTATTTTTTGATACAAAGTCTCACTATGCAGTTTGGATGCATAGTGATCCTCTAGCCCAGCCTCCACAGTGCTAGCATTGCAGGTGTGTGCCACCATTACCAGTTTTGGGGCGGGCATTCTGGGGTCAGTGCAGCATGTGGCACTGGGGATCAAATACAAAATCTTGTGCTTGTGAGACTGGAATTTAGAATGCTGAGCTATCTCCCCATTCCTTTATTTACTTTTAATAAAAACTAATGTTTACCTGTTCATTGGTTATCCTGCCCAGCTCTTTGTATGGGAGAAGGATTGGAATCCTGACACATGGCACCATCAGACAACACATATATGGCCTGGCAGTTTTGTGGATGGAGTTTAATCTTGGACTATGTTGCTTTTCAATGTTGTTCCAAAACCCAACCTGTATTATTTGTATGTAACATTATTGCCATACTATTTTCTTATGGTCTTAAATTATAATACTTTAAAATTAGGTTAAAATGCATTTAAGGACATCAATAATTCTCTTTTTCACTGTTTGACCAATAGGTGTTCATTTAAAACAATGAAGTAAGACAAAAGAAAAATTTAAAATGGTTCATGATCCTACCAAATAGCCATCATTGATATTCTCACATATGCATGTATATATATAAACATGTGCAGATATATAATATACGTAGGTATGTATATGCCATGTCACTCATTATACATCACTATAGAGTGAACATTGAAATCTATAGTGTGAATGTATGGTAAGAACTGTGTTTTTAGGTGATTATTGTACTTCAAATTATTTGACTTGGTACTTGAAAACTACTGATACTTATGTCTATATTCTAAAATCCTCTTGTCATTCATCTGCTAAGCCTTTATAAGACCAAGTAACCATGGATCAGGTTACTTCAACCACAGCACTTTGTTTTCTTGCAACGTGAGGAGTCAAACACGGGGATCAGGGACCTGAACTATGGGGCTCTTGGGAGGCCTCCTGGCCTGCAGAACTCCTCGGTACTCAATGGCAGAGAAGGGGAGGCGGAGAGCAGGGCGGCTTATGTCTTTGCTATGAGATCAATAGTCCTACTGATCAGAGCCCTACCCTTCTTATCTCATTCCATAACAACCCTGTCTCAAAACACAGTCAAATTGATGGTGAGGGCGTCAGTCCGTGACTTTTGAGAGATACAGCTCAGTCTGTAATGAGAGGCCTTATAAGAAGCAAAATTATACTGGTACAACTTTGTATTTATTGTTTAAACAACCTCAAAAAAATAGAGTTGTTTTATTCTGCTTGGCAAGCCCGTAAGAATGGATTAAAGAAGACTAAGAAAATGAATAATAATAATTAAAGAAACAACCACAGTGTAATGAAAGTACACAGAAGTATAAACAGATGGAGAAAACAGCAAGCTTGTTATTGAGAAAGCATACCAGCATATTCATTGAAAGTTCATGCACAATTGGAAATTTTAAGTTTATATTTGGCGAATGAGTGACTAATAATAAATATACAAGACGAAATAAAGTAATGTATAAGTCCTTCATGAAACACTAATTTGTCTGATGATTTTGATACAGTATGGAGCTTAACATTTACATATTTGAAATTCTTTCTTTTTAGCTTACCATCAAGTATATTCTGTGGATGAGGTCACAGTTCTCATTTTGCTTCTAAAATGTTGTTATTCTTGAGCAAGCTCGGCCTAGTTTAAATTCATAGCAGGAATTAATCTTTCAGTACAACAGCCCACGGAGAATGCTGTACTTTTTCCATGAGAAGAGCTGCAAACTCTGCGGCACCTCTTTTGTCTCAGTGCCCCTTAAGTCCAGAGATTTTCATGGAATAATGTCCAAAAAATAGTTTCATTATTCTTGGCAAATGTGGAACTACTAAGGATAAGTCATTTTCATGACACAGGGACAGAGTTCCAAAGCACTCATATTAAAGTTTTACATCACAGGTGTATTATCTAACTTGGTCAATGTCTGCATATTTTTCTCTAAAAGAAAAAGAAAGCTCTTCTCTATCAGTGCCCAGTGATCATCTTAATAGTATAATTCCCAAATGACAAAGGAATAGAATATATGATTCTTCACAGAAAATAAATCTTCAGAAACCTTAAATCATCCTTTTGGAAGATCTCTAAATTTAGTCAGTTTAAATATCATGATAATTGATTATTGGCTCTGCCCTAAAAAGGATGAAATTACTTTGAAGGTAGACATAATCATCTAAATGCGTTTGCTACACGGAATCCTAAGTGTATTAAAATAACACGATTTTAAACTAGATAGCAACTGAAAAGTTAAGCGGATTTTGTTCCAGTATGTATCCTCTAAAGAATAAAACTTAGCATTGAAATTTCAAAAATACTAAGTATGAAGATTAGAGAAAGCTCCAATGTGTTGTATGATTGCATTTATTTTTCCTAGAGTTTATATCTCTGAGCAACCATAATAAACTTTACTGAATAAAGGTAGCAATATTTTGAAAAATACTTAATATAGTTAAAAGACAACCAATTGTTTTGCACATTTGCCCACTACAGTAAAGGTTTGGGTGCATCTGTCTAACGTGAATCATGCTATGTAGAGCATAGAAGGAGAACAGACATGAGACGGACCTGGATTCCCTGTTTGTGGATATTAGATGATAGTTGGTAATGTATTCGAGTGTATTTATCAATAACTACAGATTCTCCCAGACTTCTAATGGCCTGCTTTATATTTTGAATTCATAACGGTACTTGGTGAAAGAGATACACATTCAGAGGAAACTGCACATTGACTTTTAATCATTCCAGGCCAGAGATGTACAGCACCATACTTCCTGAACTACAGTAGTGGGCAAGTCGACTACATCAGCCATGCCGTCACAAGGGGAAACAACCAATACTCCACAGCGTTTGGTGTTGAAAGTTGAAATATTTAGTTGATCCAGTGTGGTAAATTCATTTTGAGTTATGATATTTCTGATTTTCAATCAATTTATCAGGTCACACTCCCAATAAAAACTGAGAAGCACTTGTACATGAAATGGAAAATGTATCAGTCATGAGAGGCCTAAGGATTCAGAAAGAGGAGAGAGAATGCTTAACTTGTGTAGTGGAACAGTTTGTGGAATAAGTGGCATTTACTCTTGTCCTAGAAATGGGGAAAATGTAGACATTCGGGAATGTAGATGACAAGGAGAATGAATGTAAAGCGTGCATGCAAGCGGGGAAGTGAAGTTGTTGGTCCCACATGAACCACAACACCATGTCTAGGACTCCTTGAGTTCCAGGCGGAAATAATGTCATAAACAGGAACCACAGTGACAAAGAACCATATTTGAATCTTCTGAGCACAGGAGTAACGTGCACATACTGAAACTTGCTTAATTTGACCAGGAAAGATAAGATAAAAGGAAAGAGGGAACTACGTAGTCATTGAGGGGGCAGATAATGATAATGTAATCTCTTGTGGAGCAAAAAGTGTACCACAGGGGCCAGCGAGATGGCTCGGTGGTCTAAAACACCTGCTTAGGAAAGCTTAGGCAACCACAGGGACTACAGTTCAATCCCCGGCTCCATATGCTGCACCAGTCCCACCTCCAGGGCAGCCTGAACCATAATATAAAAATTTAAAAAAAGAAAAACTACACCACAGCTGTAAACTAGAGTGAAGCCTGAAGTGAGCATAGTTTATCACTGACCAGAAATGAAGGAAAAAGTTGTTAAGAACTGCAAGAGTTCACATCTAAAATTTAGGGACATGCAAAGCCCCTTTTCAATAAGCGATGAAAGGAAGACACGTTAGGGAGAGAAACAAGGCGTTCTTCTCAGAGATATCGCCTATATGTTTTTTGCTCTGTCATGCAGATACTGCCACAGACACATACAGAAATTAATATCACATATGCTAATTTCACCCTCTTAAAAATTAACGGAAGAGCAAAATTATGGCCCACTTGTCCGTGGCTCATATATTCATATGTTCTAGGCAGTCCTCCTGCCCAGTTAACTGTGACAACTAAAATTTGTGCAGAGAGGACTGGTGTCTGCAAATACTGTCCTTGTTTTTATAAAGCTCTTATAGGCCTGAATCTTAATTAATGTAAAACCTTGGAAATGTAGCCTACGTGTACATGGGAACATTACTGCAGTGCTAAGCGTTCCTCTGGTTATGTAGCCGAAGTTCACAAAACAGAAATTAGTTATTGGACAAGAGGGATGTCTCTCATCAAAATCAAGTCACAACTGAGTAAAGACTTCTATCACATTTTTACTTTTCATTCTTAACTTTCCATATATCCACAGTCTTCTAATACTTTAAAGAGCATTCATTGTGGATTAAAAGAATTCCACATATATAATGGTTTGTGTCATTCATGGAACTTTCATATAGTAAATATTGTTCACTTTATCTTACAAATAAGAATATCTGGGCCAAAAGCAATAAAATGCATTACTTCATATCACACCCTAGTGAAGTGGGTGAAGCGCGACTTAATTCTCACTTATTTCATAGCCCATAATTGAACACCAACAGCCTTAAATCCCTTCTTTCTGTAGAAAGAGAAAATTATTTTGCTACACAGAGGAAGAATGGATCTACCCTAGAGAAAAAATCAGGTGCTGTTTCATTGTTATGCTATCAGTAGTTAATTTTATTGCCCCTAAAGGAATAAAAGAGGGGAACCCACAGTGATCAGATTTTACCACTGAAAAAAGTGATTATATTCTGATGAGAAAAACTATATGATATCATTTTATTGGCAAATTATTTATCAAATTTTCAAACTTGCCTTGAATCTTGACAGTTCAGAAGCTGGATGATGTTGTAAAATGACCTGTGTTAAAATCACTAATAGGAATGTGTGGGTACGAAACACATATGAACCAAGTCCAGAAAATTTTTATATAAAACCATTGTGATGGTTAGCGGATGATGTCACCTTGCATAAGAAATTACCAACTGAGCAGGTGGTGGTGCATGCCTGTAATCCCAGCACTTGGGAGGCGGAAGGCTGAGGCAGGAGGAGCAGTGTGAGTTCCAGACCAGCCTGGCTACCAAAGTGAATTCAAGGCTAGCCTGAATTGCACAGCAAAACTCTGTCTCAAACAGCCAAAAAAAGAAGGAAAGAAAGAAAGAAAGAAAAGAGAGAGAACGAAAGAAGGAAAAAGAGAGAGAGAAAGAAAGAAAGAAAGAAAGAAAGAAAGAAAGAAAGAAAGAAAGAAAGAAAGAAAGAAAGAAATCACCAACTGAATTGCATCAGCCTAGTTCTAGGTGTGGTTGAAGGGATTTTCTGGAGACAGTGGCCCCACCTTGGGGTGTGAATAATAGCAGTCAACAGGTTTGACACTTGACACCTGAATGGAAGAATCCAGAAACGAAGAGCGCAGGCTTCTTCGTGCTTTGTCCTGAAGAGCTCCAGTCTTCACCAGGTCCACCTTGGGTCTGGTCTCTGGTCTCCTGGCGTCCAGCACAAACTCTGCTGTTGGAGTACAGACTGCAGTCTCCTGATGTCCTGATGCAGACCCACACAAGACACTGCAGTGAGAGCCAGGCCTCTGACTGGGTCCTTCATATGTTTAGGTCACCCTGCAGATGGGCACCGTAAGCCACCTTCCAAATTCTCATGTATTTGCATGTCTTACATGAACTCTGTCTAGTAATGACTGACCATGATGCAAAAATCTATGCTGCAGTGTTAAGGTTCTCTGACTGCGTCTCTCAAGAGGTTCATCTGAGAAAAAGCTGGCGGAAAGTTTACGTCAAGCATGAAACCAGAACTCAGGGCATTGATGCATCAAACCCTGTATATGTTAATAAAAATAACATATCTGCTTCACAGGATAGCTTTGCCAAGAAGCTAAGTCCAAAACCTTAGTGCGCTCCATATACCTGTTCAAATGGAGACAGGACATCTTACCACTTATCTCCTTGTTTTGCCTTCTTCACTCAAGAAGGCAATCTCCCTTGAAACTTTGCCATTATTATAAATTAATCCCTATAAACACATCTTAACAGAGTTTTAAGGAGTATATATTGATTTGCATCACAACTGTTAGGTTTCAGCTTTTACTATGATATAAATGGCTTGATCCAGTCTAGCTCATAGTTAGCACTGCAAATTTTTATTGCCTACATTACATTTTATACTGCTATATTTTGTTTATTAACAATGAGTATGTGCTCCCTATGAGTCTCTAGAGGGAATTTCAAACTCAAAAAGTACAAGGAGCCGGACCTGGTGATGCATACCTCTAATGCCAGCACTTGAGGTGGGAGGATCGTTGTGGGTTCGAGACCAAACTGGAATCCAAAGTGAGCTGAAGGCCAGCCTGAACTGCATAGCGAAAGCCTATCTTAAGAAGAAAAGGAAAAAGAGAGAGAGAGAGAGAGAGAAGGAAGAAAGAAAGAAACAAAGAAACAAAGAAACAAAGAGAGACAGAAAGAAAGATATTAGGAATAACGGTGCATGATCATGCACCTCCTGGGGCATTCCAATGCCTCAGTGTTTCCACCCCTTTACACCCTGTGGTTGATAACATAAAACCAAGAGTCTTTTGTAGGGTCTCCTCATGTAGCCTCTAGTCCCCATCCCCGTGCATTTCCCAGCTGCTTCAGCAGCTGCCAAAACGATGATCTTTTTTATCATGGAGTTTAAATTATTGTTGGAGTAAAAAGGAATGCGGACAGATGGATAGAAGCAATTAAAACAAATAAAACTTTAACTTGAATTGATAAATTCAAAGTAAATGTCAAAGAGAAGATGAATTTTTTTTTTTTTTTTTTTTTTTTTTTTTTTTTGTGCGTGCTGGGGTACTAGGGACTGAACTCAGGTCCTTGCTCTTGCCAGGCAGGTGATTATACCACTGAGCTTAGCCCCAGCTGAGATGAGACTTCTTCTTTGTTTTTTTTTGAGAAGAAGGTCCATTTATAGGCAGGCTCACCAAGGAAGACACCTCTGACTTCTGAAAATTTGGCATTTACAATTTTCAAAAAGTCATAAGCTGGTAAAACAGCATCTCTTAAATGCTGCCCATATCAGCATCCCCAGAGCACGTGCAATGCGAGTGCCTGATGACTAGAACCCCTCAGCTCTCCTACCGCATCTGCACAAAGGGCATGGCGCATGCCAGCCCCTACTGCCCGCAATCTCTTGCCACGTTTGTACTTGGGCCAAGCCTCCCAAGGACAGCTCCCCGCACTAACCGAGGACCCTGCGCAGGTCAAGGCAGACTTGTTCCTGGAAGACAGATCTCTAGTTGAAAGACTGAGATCAAGAACTTCACACAGGTATGTTGAGTAGCAAGCTGAGACATCTCGGTTGAAGTTCAAAGTCCTTTCCTTTCTCCCAAAGGTCAGTCCTGGACGAGGTCTGCTGACCTCCATCTCTGCCCCCAACTGCTCCCCATTTTCCCATCCCTCTAAGCTCTGTTTCTCTGAGGATACACAGTAATTATGCACCATCTCTGCACCACTCCCTTTACCTCATGTGTCGCCATGTCACAGAATGAAAATCTGAAGCCCTCGCCATCATCAGAACCTATAGTTTGATTTGCTCTGCGCAGGGCGCGTCGAGCCTGTAAACGGGCATTCAAGGCTCAGCGCTGCCCTTGCTGCTCACGTGCTCTGGCTCCGCTTCTTTTTCTACCATTCTTCTTCTCTTCCACTCGCCTGCCGGCCATTCGCTCCGTGGAACCATCACACCTCTACTGGGTTCGCAAGGGTCTCAGTGCTCTCTGTTCCCTTGGTCAGCAGTTCTCCAAGAAGACTATTTTGCCTCTCCCATTCTGGGGCGAGGAAAGTTTCACCTTACTGATCCTACTTTGCTCTACTTAAAACCTTTCAGAAGGTTTTCTTCCACTACAAATCCTTCGATTGTATTCTTTCAGCTTCCCCAACAGGAGTTTGTAAATAAGCACACTTGCGTCCAGAGAGTGTAACTCAGTCTGTATTTACACTCGATTTGTATCTGAGTTGTAATTATGTATTTATTTATTTATATGATTACATGATTATTTTAGGACTGTGTTTCCATTAGCGTCTCTAAGCTCACATTTCTTATTATCCTTGTACCTCCAGATTTTTTCTCATTGTCTCTCAAAACTCAAAATGCAAAAATATGTATTAAACTGAAGAATTGAGCCAGAAATACAGCTCAGAGGTGCAGTGCTTGCCTGGAAGGCACAAGATCCTGAGTTCAACTCCTGACACTAAAAAATGAAAATGAAGAAGGAACAAACTTTCTTTGTAGGAAGCAGGCGTAAGTTGTAAATTGCATATCATTGGAAAAAAATTCTTTTTCTCTATTATGAATAACAACAAATAAGTACTTCTACATTAAAATAAGCATCTATACTTTTAGATGTGTTAGTATATAACTGCTATAAATTTTAAGATTATATATCAAACTGCAAAGACATAAAGTAGATTTTACACATATTGAGCACTTACTGCATTGTAGGTACAAAAAAGTACAGTATACATTGAATCATTTATTTCATACGACAATCCCCACCTTTTCTAAAGATTTTTTTATGTTGGTCAGTTCTGTTCACAGAGCTCGCAGGAGTATAAATAAAAAGCGTGGAGATTTGGCTTGCATACGGATAGAAAGAAACAACACAAAATGCTTTGCACTCTATTCTGTAGGGATCACCCTGGCTCCATCTGCTTTGGGAAGATCTCTGATGAGCATGGGTCTAATTGTGCTTTCATCCACGAGAATAAAGCCTTTTCTTCCCTTGTGTGTTTTTCCTTCAGCTGTAAATTTCTTGAAAGTGAGTATAAAAATGAAAACCTACATTTTTAAGGCTTCCAGTATGCCAAATATCATATACAAACCTTTAATACTTCAAACCATTATACTGACAATACTACCTTTGAGGTAGGTATTATCATATCTATAATATATAAGCGGAAGTACAATCTCTAATAATTAATTGACAAGGTTTCATTTTAGAGTTTTCTAATGCAGAGTGTACTTTTTCTCACGCTCATTAAAGCAGAAAGAATTCTCTTAGCTACTTTTCCCATTGCTGAAACAAAATATCCAATGTCCGAAGTTCAAAGAGGAAACATGTATTTCAGCTCACAGTTTGTAGAGGTTCCAGTGCATAATCAGCTGGCTCCAACTCAGTATGGCATGGAAGAGGGGAAGCAGCTTACTGCAGCCAGAGGACAGCCAGAGCAGCTAAGGAGGGGCTCTGGCAGCTTCCTGCTGCCCCGGTTCTATGCTATTTAGGCTAAAGCAGGTGCACAACCTGCAATCTGTGGGAATTTACTAGTCACACACCCTCAGTCCCAGCATCACCACTCAAGATGCAGCCCCTCTGAAAAAGCTCCAGTTAAGGCTGCACATGGTTTGAGGAAGACATGCAGACACAAGCTATAACTTTTTTTTAAAAATTTTGAATTAAGTAAGTACCTTTGGCATGGCAAGTGCCTATGGTAGACATGAGTCTCCCCGTCACTGCTGTCCCGCTCCGTCCTTTTCATTCATTCTGCCCACTGTCCCCCACTCTCTCCGCTACTTTTCCTCCTTGAGTATCAGTGTTCATATGTTCGTGTGTATATGTATCTGTGTGTGGGCATGTGTTTGTGCATGTGTGTGTGACAGGGAGAGAGACAGAGACAGAGAGAGACAGGGAAACAGAGACAGAGACAGACGACAGAGACAGAATGGTACGGATGTCTAATAAAGTTTTCTTTTCAGACAACTTTGAATTTTCCATGAAAAGGGTGTATCCTGGAAATGTAGCAAAATCAGAGCAACAAATGGCAACCTCCAAAATCTCAAATAGGAGTAAGGCTGTAACTCTGGGATAGTGTGCTCACTAAACCCCAGAAGATCTCGAGTTCCCACTGTGGAGGGCAGGGGCTCAGACAAACAGAAGGTAATAGAGAAGACCAGACAACTACAAACTGAGCGCAAAGATACCTACAAATTGTAGGCGGATAACCTGAGAAATCGCCTGTTACTTTTAGTACAATTTTCCTTCCATGAGCAAAAAATCTAGGAAAGCATTGGTGGGTCACGATTTTTTGGATCAGAAACTGATTTTACATTGAATACTTATTGAAATGATGGGTTCTGGAAGTGTGTTGCTATTTTTCAATACTCACCGTAGTTGTCATTTTATTTATTTTTTCTGACTTTTATCTTATGTATTTTAAAATTTTATTTATTTTATTTATATTTTTCTTTAACAAGTTAAACATTGTCATCAAATGAGGATGAAGAGAAAAAGACACTGGCTGATGGTCTGTTTTCCTTTCCTAGGATAAAGGTAAGTGATGTGTCCATGTTCACAGAAGAAGCCAGATACATAGATGTCCCCCTGCCAACATTAATATGTCCTTCGTATCATACCACCTGGTGAGCTCAACAGTTTATTGCAGGAAGACTTTCTCATCAATGCAATTTACAAAGGAAAATTCACGGGATGTAAAGTACTAAAATATTTCCTAAATACTAAATCGTTTTTTCCTAAGCTGATTTTAAAAGGAATAATTTCAGTAAGACGGAGATTTTTCCTCATAAACGTTATGATGCTTTTTTCTTTCTGCTGAGCAGTCTCTAATGTTTGCCAAGCAAATGCAAACTTAAAAATGAAGCTTGTCTGCAGTTTAAATAAATCACTGCCTTGTGATGTATCTAATTATGAAGTATATTTATGTATCTATCTCTGAAAATTTGAATTCATGGATCAGATTAAAGGCAGAGAAATAGTAAGTTGCTGAAATATAAAGTATCAGCAATTTTGTTTTCCTCTGACGGAATGCTACTCAGAGAGAATTATGACATAATTCAATGAAAGCAGAAACAAGTGGTTTAGTAGACCAGCAAGGCAGGGTGTCCAGGAACACACAGCTGCTGGGCGAAAGTCTTCATACCACACTTTGACCAAAATACTCCTGTGAACCGTGCTAGTAGGCTGAATGGGGCCATTCTTCGCAGTTTTAGTATAGTTCCTAGACAATGTTTCCAGGAAAAATAATGGCTGTGAGCAAAGGTAATTGGTGGGCATATTTAGCTACTAAAAGATCAAGCTGAAAAGCTGAGATAGCTGCGGCAAGACCCTCTTGTACCCTACCTTACGCTCGCTCTCATTTTTCTTGACAATGTATGGATAATTTAAATATAAGTAAAACCATTGGGACATGTTATGTGCATTAAATAGCACCCTACCAGGAAAGCAATCACTCCATGCTGCGATCAGGTACTAGGAAAAGCATTTTTTTTAAAGAAAAGAACACAGGGACCCTTGAGCTTTTGATGAATGCATGTGTACCGATGGAATCTGTAGGGTTATGCAACTCCATGTAGCTTTATGATGATTACGTGAAATTTTCTCACTTCTAAAACTCGGGAGATGGGCAGCAGTTCTGACCATTATGAAAAACGATGCAGAAACTCACCAGCAAGGGAACTTTTCATCTTTTATGGACATCATAAGATCCCAGCTACCAAAAGCTAAAGGAATGCAATGTGAAAAATAAGAATTGATGTGTCCAGTCAAAACAGGACAAGGTAATACAGATACTGTGTGCGTGTTGTATCAGGTATGTATCCGAATGTCAAGAAACGTCACATTTCCGGCTGAACTGTCAAATCATTCAGGAATGGTGCAATGCTGGCGATGGCGCTCATCCAGAAAGAACGGAGGGTGCTGTCAGCGCACTGTAGGTGCTCCTACGAACACGTAGAAAAGTTCCTTTAGAATATCCTCATGAAAATTGGACAGTGCAACCTCTACCTTGTTCCCTATGACTTTCAAACAAATATTGATAGTTCTAACGTGATGCTTCCTGGATAATATGAGTACTTCATTCTAAATTTCCTTAGCAATAATCAAAGTCTAATTTTTGAGTTGGAAAAGAATGAGTCATAGAGATGTTGTGACTTGTCCAAAGTCACTAAAATGACATCTAGAGGCCAGAGTACATCTTTTTAATTTAAAATTGAGGGCCTCCCTTTAGGCTAAACATGCAAAACTTTATTTTCCAAACATAAATGCAGTTTTTGTTGTCTTAAACTGAAGATCGGAGAAGATAAACAGAAAACCATCTACATTTTTTTTCTTCTGCAATTTTGAAAGCATATGAAGTGTATCAGTTTGAGAACACTGAAAAAAAAAATATTGGCAGTCAGGTGCCTGATGCCTGCTCCAGTGCTTGCCGTCTATTTTACTTAAAGCTTGCATGGATAAGAACAGAAGGGGTGCTGGTCAGTGCATCACTAATATGACTTTTAGAAACTATGATTTGGAATGTCTGTAGAAAAAGATGACTTAAAAGGCAAGGCTGGGCAACTGAGGCTATAATTCTTTCTGCATATGAAAATTAAAGTCAACAGGAGTAGCAGTCTTTGAACTCTCAGCTAGTTATGGAACATCAACTGCTCCTCTATTAATACATATGTACAAGATTCCTATTTATTTGTTTGATACTAATTCCGTCCATACAGTTAGGGTTTTGTTCTTTCTTCTCTTGACCAGTGTAGTACATGCATGAAGAAAAGTATGTGAACTGAGATATGGATATCAGACTACAAAACACATGATTATTTATAGGGTATCAGAACAAAGATAAGTTAGTAATATGGTCCTTCTCTCGAGAGGCTGTGTGTAGCCCTTTGAAGGATGGTACTCTGGAGGTTGAGGTCATGAGCAAAGCAACCCAGGAGAAATTCTTACGCAGCTGCTTGCTCTAAGAATGTGGAACATAAGCAGATGACTTCAATTTACAGTGTCATTACTCACCTCATTGCAAATACTGTCCTTACACACACTCGTGCCAGGCATAGAATTATATTCCCACATGCCTGATAGTTGAACTATGACATGTCAAGGCAGATTTGGAAAAGAAGGTGGTGCCTGATAGATGGCAGGTATTCATTTTATGTAAAGATGGGCAGGTATTCGCCTCAGTTTCCCTAAGGCAGCTGAACCTTTCTGTCTCTCTCCCTCTCTCCCTCTCTCCTTGTCTCTCTGTCTCTCCCCACCCAGACATTCAGACTGTGCAAGATAAAAGTTGACACCAAAAAGCTGAGATTTGGCCAACTATATTAATCATGATGACCACTTGACAAAGAAAAGTCCTCTTATTCCTAGACAATTATTACTAATTTATGTTCACTTAACAATAAAAATAGTCAACTTATAGGATAAACATGATATTTTGGTCTATGACTTTGTAAGAGCTATACACATGTCTATCATTTCTCCAGTTTATTTTTGAAGGTAAAGCTGTTACATATTATTGTCAGAAAGATAAAAAAACAGAATTATTATATAAACAGCTATTTTACTTTTGTTATCCAAGGAAGTTGAGATAAATCTGATGAAAGAATATTTGCATTCATATCTATCTCAGTGTGATTTACGATGGCCAAGATACAGAAGCAACCTAAGCATTCATCACTAGATGAATAAGGAAATGTAGTAAAATGTGCTTGTAAAATATAGAAATGTCTACAATTTTCAGTTTAGCATCAAATGAAACTTTGTACAAGTTATATCTACACTAATATCACATTCAAGTTTTCCCACAGGAGGTGTAAAATATCTAAGACACTCATTATAGTTCTTAGATAATTGCTTTAGACCTCCATCTTAAATAGGCTACATGTTTGAAAGCAACGTTTTCTCCATTTGTGTAAGTAACCCTAAACTAACTAACTCAGTGGGAAAAGATTCAATATTGTAAAGAAGTCTCCAATTATTTTTAATTTCTTGAAATAGAAATAAAACATTGCATATGAAGTAGATTTAATGTTCCACAGAAACCAAAGCGCAAGGGAAAGAACTGCGATTGAAATGTTGGCTGGCACAGAGCCTGCAGCCTCTAATCTTTCTGAGGTAATCTTCTCATCTTCTCACAGAAAGGCCACGTGCTTGACAATTACTTTGGGGCAGCATCCTCGCATCTTACTTCTTCAAGACAGGGGACCTTCTGATGCTGGTCAATCAAAGTTCATATTTAATTGAGTCAACAGGAAGTATAATCGCTTTACATTCCATGTACTACTTTATTATTATTTCATCTTAAAATTCTATTTATGTATGCATTTGGTACAGGGTCTCACTATGCAGTGTGGGCTCATCGTGATTCTCCTGTCTCAGCCTCCTCAGCACTGGGATTACAGGTGTGTGCCACCAATCCAGTTTTATTATTTTCATTTTTATTAATAGATATTGATGCTGTCCTTTTTGCTTACGCATTAGAATAACTTAATATACTAGCACAAGCACATGAGACCGTAAAGGTGGAAACAGAGGGCTGGGAATGTAGCTCAGTGGCTGAGGTGCCTCCCTGGCAAGTGCAAGGTCCTGAGTTTGATTCCCAGTACCAAATAAAAAAAAAGAAAGGCCTTGAAGACGAATAGCGAAAAAGAAAATGAGGCTTGTTACAAATGACTAGGTTGCCAGCAATTTTTATGGAGATTTCTGCTATTTATAATTTTTGCTTCTGATTTACAAATGCTGACAGAGTGATGTGCAAATTTCATAATACTCATAAAATTGGACCATGATGGGAATGAAAATCTGATATATAACCTTTTGCTTGGATTTCTGGTAGTCCAGTCATTCTCAGTCTTAGCTGTCTATCACAATCTTTTCATGAAAGAATTAAAGTCTACAGATTATAGAAATACTCGTGCCTGGGTCCACCGCAGCGTGATTCACAAGACTTCATGTATCCATCTATCAGCAGAGGTAGGGATGAAGAAAGTAAGGTACTCTTGGCTACTAGCGAACTCTAGAAGAGACCAAAATGATTCACTTTTAGAAAAACTGGTGAGCTGCCAATCAACATGCTAAGCAAAAGAAACCAAACTCAGAAAGATTCGTTGGGCATGGTGTCCTGATTTGTGGGAACTTCAAGTGACGAAAGTCGAAAGAAAACTGTTATCGGATAAGAGGAGGGGCATAAAAGAAAAGAAGAGTTGCAAATATTGGAGCCTTGGGTACTATCAAAATATATACGTGTAGGAATATACCACATTGTAAGTCAATATTTTGAAAATAAATAGTCATCAGTAAAAATGCAAAAAAAAAAAAAAAGAGCTTTTAAAAGCATCCTAGTGTATATTTATCCAGAACCAGTGCTTTAAAAAACATTCTCCATTGTTCTGGATAAATCATTCAGCATGTAATTAGTAATATGCATGTTTTGTTTTTCTTTGTCTTACTAGATACTTCTGTTTTGCATGAATGTTGGAACCCATATTTCTATTTTTCTTTCAGATAAATGGATTGTTAATATAATATTCAGTCCTATTCTCTTGGTAACAGTGCTTTATTAATATCAACAGAATTCTTCAGAACTTTAATATATGATTAATGAATGCTATCTATAAAATGTATTTATTAGACTTTCTACCTCACTTTAGAGAGTAAAACAAAAGGCTAAAGATCACTGTTATGGTTAGGTCTTAGGCGTATAAAAGCTCAATCAGAGTAGATTTTCTTTTTCTCTGTAAAACTATGAATAACCACTCTGCCAGGTAGTACTGCACTAATTTTTCATCCTGGAACTCAACCCCATTGGATATACTTTGTGCAGCATGTGACTTGAGATGCCTCCAGCCATGTGGCCATTCTCTCCTCAAAAGTAAAAGGACGTGGTCTATATTGGAGCCTGGAAACCTGTACATTAATATTTGTATGTCATAGCTAGCATGGACAGCACATCTAACTAAAGTCAAGTGGTAGGCATGAACGTAGTGGCATGAGTCAGCAGCATACTGCCCCCAGGAAGCAAGGAATAAAGAACAGAGCCAAGGAAGTGGCCCCTTAGAATTCCAGCAAGCGGGAGGCAAGGAGCAGATTCCAGGAGGCCTGGAGGCAGCGCCCTGTCTACATTTTGTTCCTTTACCTGAGAAGTCACCAGCCAGTGATGTGTAAATGTTAAGAATCAGGTGAATGCCTCCAGAAGAAAGGATATAGATAGTAGCTTGTCTACACCCAATTCGTTATGCACATTCCTAACCCCATTCTTAGCCCTCAATAAATGTGAGAAGCTATCGTGGCTCAAGACTGGCTGGAAGAAGCTCAGTGAGACCATCCCTCTGAGGCTGCATTAACCCAGTCCTCCCATCCTTGCTTTTGGCTCCGACTGATAACTTGCACACATGAGTTCTCTGAGTAAACAAAAGCAGCACAAAATAGCCAAGGACCACAGTCATGGTCTGATCTTGTTCTACCTCCTTCTCACCCCATCAAATTCACCTCTCTTCCCATTGAAGATAACATAGCCCACAGCTCTAGCTCCAGGTCTATCCAGTGTATAGGGTCTCAGCTGTGTCTTCTCGCAGTCCCCGTGAGCTCCTTTTGAGAGTTAAAAATAAGAACATAGGCCATAGCACAAAAAAATGGATGCGCAACAAATATTGCACAATAGTACAGTGTAGCAGAAACTTTCATTCAGAAAAAAAGACAAAGGAGGCCAGGGAGATAGCTCAGCAGACTACAGTGCCTGCTTAGGCAAGCTGAGGGACTGCAGTTCAATGCCCGGCACCACATGCCACACCCACCCTGCCCATAGGATGCATTGATCTGTCCATCAAGAACTCCTGTGGTGGTGCATGCCCATAATCTCAGCACTGGGGAGGCTAAAAACAGGAGCATCACTGAGTCCAAGCTGCGTAATGAGACCCTGTAACACCTAAGTACATTAAAACAAAAGAAAACAGAACAAAACAAAAACAAAATCAAACAAACAAACGAACAAAAAACAAGGGAAGCCACACAGTGCATATTGGTCAATAATAGTATATATAGTATATATGCTAGTGTGTGTGTGTGTGTGTGTGTGTGTGTGTGTGTGTGTTTGAAAAACAGAATTAGACTTTTGACAGAAATTCTTTTCATAACATCTCATCCAGTATTATTCAATATATATTTAAATCATGGATTTGACCCTGCAGTTGGGTCATATCTAACTGAAGCCTGTCACAGGCCCCAGCACGGACTATGTTGTTGAGACTGTTGTGTCCAACAACCTTAATGTGGCCAAGAAGAGACAACCCGTCACTGATATGTGCTGGAGTGATTATTTAGAGTACAGTTACCTTTTGCTAAATTTTGATCCATAAAAGAAAAAAGTAGTCTTAGACTAAAAACACACTAAACAGCGTATTCCTACCTTCCACCACAGCTTGGTCTACTATTAACTTTCAGACACTTCTGCAAAGACCGGAGTACATGCATAACTGAAAGCATTTTAATAGCTGCCAACAATTACATTACGGCATGCAACTCATGTACAGAACAAGGAATCTTAAAATAATATCAAAACCGGAGCCAAGATTGTGTTCTATTTCAAATACCTCTCAAGCTGATAAATGACAGCTACAATAAAGCTCCACAGTGTTAAATAAATAGCTGAATTTTGATGCTTAACTTCATGGAAATATTCAAAAATATTGCTGGAATACTATGTGGATCTAATATTGGTGACAAATGTTGCCTGGGGCCTTTCACACAACGTGCATCAAATTTAAAAATGAAACGTGTAGTTGAAAGGCATAGATGCATATAAGTAGTGAAGAATCTTCTTTAAATTAAAAATGAGAATCTACATTCCCTTATTTAAACAGTAATATTTCTCAAATCATTTGATCTTTGTCAAACATTTATATTTAATTTCAAATGGATCATCAATGTCATACTTTAAATTAGTACAAAGCATTTAGAATTTCATATTTATAATACACTAGAGTTATTAAATTTCAAACAGAAATATTTACTTTCAATGTTTGTTTAAAAAGAAATATGAAGCCTCAAAACTATGTCCTAATTGGTCGTATGTATTCTTATTCTATTACTCAATCTAAAATTCCTTCTCATTCTCTGGTCTACCATGTTTATAATACTATTGCATCTTCAAAAACTAACTAGGGAGAGTTGAAACTGTCTTGATTAAACTGAATTCAGAAAACATAGTATCATATAACTTCTTAATGATCAAGCTGTGCCATGTCCACGCACCAAAACAAATTCTGATATCATTGTAACATTTCAGATAATCAAGTTGGTCAACCTCAGAAAATTCAAATTATCTTTGAGTTTGCTATTCAGAACACAGTAAAAGCTGGTATAGGTAACAAAGTTGCTAGGGAGTAAATCAAAATTCTATTGCAGGGCTGGCCAAATAGCTCATCAAACTGAAGCGCCTGCTTAGGCAGAGAATAACAACCGGGTTTAGAGCCCTGGCATGCCTTGCTGGCTCTGTCCCTGGGGCACGCTGAGAGGCAATTGACACTGGGTGTGATGGTGCCTGCTCGTAATCCCAACACTTGGGAGGGTGAAAACAGGAGGATCACTATGAGTCCGATCTACATAGTGAAACCCTATAGACCCAGTACGAAGTGCATAAAAAATTCCATTACAAATAAAATTTTAAAAATTTAATAAGAATGATCATTACATAAATGTTTATTGCAATTTGAATTGCCTATTGACTTTTTATTGACGTTTTAAAAATAACAACATAATAAGTATTCCCCATGTTGTACGTAATGTAAATTCTAGAATTTTGATAAATAAAAATGGATTTATTTTGGATTCAGATTTTAACAATTAAGACAGATATTCTGATGTTTACAGTTATTTATTTATTTATTTATTTATTTATTTATTTATTTATTTATTTTTGGTCTTTTTGAGACAGGGTCTTGCTATGCAGTTGAGGCTGGCCTTGAGCTCACTTTTGTAGCGCAGGCTGGTCTCGAACTCGCACCAATCCTCCTGCCTCAGCCTCCCGAGTGCTGGGATTACAGGCGTGAGCCACCACGCCCGGCTTACAGTTATTTATTTAGTTAGTTTTGGCAGCAGGAATGGAGCTAGGCAATTATGCTGCTGAGCTGTCCCCTTAGCCCCAGATGCTTACTCTGAACAACTACTTTGAATACAACAATATGCAATATAACAACCATTGTCAAATTCCTGTCATCTTGTATGTGAAGTTCTGGATCATTTCTACTAAGTTTTAAATTATTTTTCTACTGTTTGAAAATAACATTAAGAAGGAAACAATATAAATTTAAATTTGGTTCAAAACAAGAAGAATTAAAATAAATGTGCTGTAGAGTATGGCTACAATGTAAAGGACAATGAAAAACTTTGTAAGTAGTAAACAACTTTCTAAGTTAGATATGAAGTTATGGACATTTTAGGAAGAGCAAGCTAAAGAATGAAATGTTTTATATTAGAAAAATGTTTGATGAGCTTAAACAAATTAAATAGCTGGATTCACTGGCTAGGATAAAGAAGCCATAGAGTGGGCTGGGGGATAATTTAGCAGTCCAAGTGCCTGCCTGGCAAATGCAAGGATCCAGCTTCAATCCCTGGTACAGTAAAGCGTGTTGCACCGGAACCCCAGGCACATTGAGCCGGGGTGTTGTGGCGTATACCTGTAATCCCAGTGGTAGGGAGGTTGAGAAAGGAGGATCACTAGGAGTCCAAACTGTGTAGGGAGAGACAGCGTAACAAATTAAAAAAAAAAAGAAAAAAACCTTTTTTAAAATTAGCTTTTTTTGAGGACAGAGTCCACAGGGTATACAAGGTCTCATTGCATAGATTGGACACATAGTAATGTTCCTGTTTTCAGCCTCACAAGTGCTGGGATTGCAAGCATGTGCCACCACGCCCAGTCTCAATCGCTATCTCAGCATGCCTCATGGGTGGGGCCAGCACTGCATGCATGGGTTCCAACCCCAGCCACTTACCTCTGCCAAAGTTGGCGCTAAAGTCCGCTGAGCTATCAGGCCAGCCTCATTTTTTTTTTTAAATAAAAAAAGTCATATAGTGAAATCATAAGGATGTGGAAGTCTACAAAATGTTAGTTAAAGTAATAGAAATTACAATAATAATCTATAGTCCTGCCCAAAGAACTGGTATTTTTTTTTATGTATAAAACAATGTTTTTTATTCACTTTAAGAAGACCAATTACATAATTTGTTCTTTCTTTATATTTTAAAAAACACAGTTATCATTGATAGACCGATAATATTATAGTTGAATCAGGAGGGGAGAAGGAAAATTAGAAAACAAGACATAGGAATCAAGTACAATAGGCAGAGATAAGGTGCTATTGACTAGGCAGATGATATGAAGCGAACTAGTTAATACATTGTGATGTATTTGAAAATAACACTTAGGAGTTGACACGAGCAATATAAGCCAAATTTCTAGATATAAATTCAGCAACTAGATCAATATAATGTTCTAAAATATAAAAATTAGTACTAATAACTGATGGTGACTCTGACTCATTCATAAGCCATATTAATAGCATAATGTCAGACATCTATGTGAGAAAATTCGCAAAACGCTGTTGTGTAATACCAGAGAGACTTTGCAGTTCCTTAGCCTACAAATACTAGTTAGAGCTGTGTATACAAGTGAGAGTTCTCCAGAGAGAAAGCACCAAGGTGGTGGTGAGGTTCCATTATAATGACCAAATAATTAGAAAAACAACTCCTTGTGGAAAGATCGATTTTGGCTCAGAGTTTGAGAGCTTCAGCTCACAGTTGGCTGGTTTCATTGTATTCACATGAGGAGAGGCAGAGCATTATATAAAAGAAGCTGGCAGAAGGGTGCTGCCGCCACTTGGCAGGTATGGAGCAGAGTGAGCAGGAGCCAGGAGGAAATGCGGCAGGGACTAGACATGCCCCTCAGGGCTGTGTGCCTAGAATTCACTCCATTCAGCTAAAGCTATTTTCCTCGGCTCCCAATAGTAGATTACACCACTGCCCAACTAAAAGCCTTTGTAATGGTATCGCCTCCCACAAATTCATCAGCAAATAATGTTTAACATAAGGACCTATTGGGAGAAGCAAAACATAGCACTTCATCTCTAGGTTTAAAAGACTCATTTTTGTGTCACTGTGCAAAATA